>JAECUM010009723.1:0-57001 GCA_016617855.1 Megalonaias nervosa | reverse complement strand
ATTTGGGATAGGTCTATCTTGATTCTGGTGCCTATATTTCAATTTGAAGTAATCAGAAATGACGTGTTCTTTTTTTCCTGCAATAGATACACGTAGGAATAGACAAGGATTTTGAATCAAGTTTATCAGAAGCTTGATTTTTAGAAGTTGTGCCAGATTGAGTTTTAGGAGGAGTCGTATTTGGCTCAAACACCTTTCTACCAGTAGCCTGCTGAGTGATAGATTTGCCGACAACATCAGCTTTATGAGTTAAGGAATACTCATCGGCAGCAAGAGCAGCATTTTCCAAGGTTTCAGTTTTGTGCTATTCAAGCTGATTCTTAATGTCATTAGGAACACAGTTTTTGAACTCTTCAAGTAATATAGGTTGCTCAAGACTTTCATAATCATGTTCATCTTTCTTGGCTAAGCACCATCTCTTAAATAACTGTTCTTTTTCTCTAGCAAATTCAACATAAGTTTGTCAAGCTTCTTTTTTATAGTTTCTGACATTTTGCCGATAACTGTCGGGGACTAACGCATAACCCTTTGAAATACAATCCTTAAGGAAATCATAGTCAGAGCTTTGTTGTACTGACTTTGAATGGTAAATATCACTAGGTTTACCAACTAGTACACATTATAGTAGCCGAGTGCAATATTCCCTCGGCCATTTCAAATTTGCCGCAACTTTTTCAAAACGATGAAAATATTTGTCTACTTCCTTTTCACTAAAAGGGGGAACTAACCTAATAATTTTTGCAATGTCAAAACTTGAATTTGTATGTGAAGTGGAATCGTGCTTTTCCCTTGCCAGCTCTATTTCTTTCATTTTTATTTGAAATTCCCTTTCACCTTTCTCTTTTTTAAATTGTAGCTGTTTATCTTTCTCTCTCTCCTGTCTCTCTCACTCCTTCTCTTCAAATTGTAATTGTTTATCTTTCTCCCTCTCCTGTCTCTCTCTCTCTCCTTTTCTTCAAATTGTAATTTCATTTGTTTATCTTTCTCCCTCTCCTGTCTCTTTCTCCTTCTCTTCAAATTGCAATTACAATTGTTTCTCTTCAAATTGCAACCGCAATTGTTTCTCTTTCTCTCTTTCCTCTTTCTGATGCTCGAGCTTCCTTAGCTAGAATTCCATCTTGTATTTCCTTTTTAATTCCATTACTTTTATGTTAGAGTCTGATACCGACGTACTGACCGTAGCCAAAACACTTTTATCAAAAACGTTCTTTACCAAATATTTAATCAAAATAGTTTTAATTTCTTGCTTCGTTAAGGAACATTTTGCTTCAGAAAGATCTTGCATTCTGGCAAGTTCAAGCAGCTCATCTTTTTTTCAGACTATCCAACTGCTCCTGAGTTGGACTAGAAATTAAACTTTCCACTTTTGATGACATTGTGAATGAAAGCCTGTTGTTTTCACTAAAGATTTCAAACAAAATGTAAAAATAGTACTTGGGATTTAAAACTAGGGGAATTTAAATTTGAAAAAAAAAAAAAAACAATTTTCTGACATATTTTAGCCAATTTCAAATATCCCAAAGACGAGCAACCCAATTTTCTTTATGTTACGTATAGGCTCGTTCAAAAGTAACAAAAGAAAAGAGTGAAACCAACAACCTTGGTAAGTTTTAACAAAAATAATTTATTTCCCTGGAAAACACGGTGAAAAGGTGAAAATAAAAATAGGACTTACAGTTTGTGAGGACAATCCAAACATTTCTCCTAGTACTAAAAAATAATGTCCTATCACTAAATAATTTTAACTGAATCCAGGTTTGAATCTTGATGACGTTCCACGATATAGGTGAAGTCTTTATACGAATGTCAAGAGTTCCACGTTGAACCACAGCATGTAATGTTTCAATCTAGAATAAATTTCCATCGAATGTCTTTGTCACTTGTGTAGTTATCCAGGAAATAAATTATTATATTCTAAAATATCGATGAACTTCTGAACATGCTGTCATCTATGATAAAACATCTCGAGCTCCAAAGATGTAAAAGTATAACTCGTTATGGCACCTAATAGAAATATACCCTTCTTCTTGAAGATATATTGTACGACTGAATATTTCACGGGGATCTAAGCATTTTTAAACAGAACTAAGACGTCATTTCAAGCGCGCGCGATGAAACGTGTAGCTATGTCGCAATAAACAATGCACAGGAAAATCAGAGATAGCTTTGACCATAGGATCGATAGGTTTAACTTGACCATGTCCCACAATATGCCCTACAAAAGTTACACAAGCACGGCAAAAGTCACTGTTAGATAAATTGATTGTCAAATTTGCATCAGGGAGTCTTTCAAAGAATTTCCAAATCGTGGCTAGATGTTCTTTTCAGGTATAGTTGTATATGATGACATAATCGATGTAAGCATCACAATTTTTTAGACCAAAGGTAATCATATTCATCATGCGTTGAAAAGTACTCGGGGAACCCTTCATCACGCACGGAATTATTTTATATTGATAGATCCCATCTGGAGTCACAAATGTCGAAATTTCTTTCGCTCTTTCCGTAAGTGGAATTGGCTAAAATCCTTTCAGAAGGTCCCATTTGGTGACGTACTTGGCATTTCCAATTTTATCAATAAAATCATCGATTCTTGGTAATCAAAATGAATCTGTTTTTGTCACACTGTTCACCTTCCTATAATCGGTGCACATACGTAAAGTTTTATCCCGTTTCGGAACAAGTATACATGGTGAACTCCAATCACTTTTACTGGGCTCTATGAACTCGTTCTGCAGCAAATAGTGAATTTCATTTTTCACGTATTCCTGTTTGAGAGGGTTCATCCTGTATTGGTGTTGTTTCACAGGTTTTGAATCTACAATTTGAACGTCAGGAAAAGCTTTGTTTGTCCTTGTTGGAATATTTGGAAACAAGTGCTCATATAAATGTAAAAGTTTTGGTCCAGATCTTTCATAATTTCCGAATTCCGAAGATTTTTGCTCCAAGATCAATAGTGTCCAATTGAACTTCTTCACTTAAATCCTCAGTTGGTTGGGACAGGTACAACTAAATTAATTGCTTAATTTACTTTTCTATCTCTTTCAATATACTAGTACTCTATTAATTTATTTAGACTAGAGTACTAATATTATAATTTAACTCATTCCTTTTTCTTCGTTAATTTCTAAGGGCCATACAATCTAAATTGAAGAACGTTTTGAAGAATGAGCAAGAGAGAATGGATTCCATTATAGGACTCAAATATTCTCTCAAGTAAAATTTTGTGAAACCATAGTTTCACTTTTGACTTGAATTGTTGAGTGCCAAATTCAAGCATAACAATCTGCAAAATTACAGGCATGACATTTGACCTTTGAACTGATTGGGCAGGTTTCGGAAGACCAAACTGAGTAAAAAACTTTATCAAAGCTTTTACAATAGTATTCCTCTAAGAAATCGCCTCTGGGAATCTTGTTGACTCACACATAATGGTCAACAAATATTGGATGCCTGACTTGGTCTTAGGTAAGCGACCAACACAATCTACTATAATTCTTCCAAATGGTTCTTCAGATGCAGAAATAGGTTGCAGATCAGCCTTATGTATCTTCCGATTGGGTTTTCCTACCATTTCACACGTATGACACGATTTACAAAATTTACAGACATCACTTTTGATTTTTGGCCGAAAAAAGTGAGTCAAGATCTTGAGATGAGATTTATTAATTACTAAATGACCAGCCAGAGAAGTTTCATGGGCCAAACTAAGATTTTCCTGTCTGTAAGAGTTTGGAACTACAATCTGATAGTTCATTGACCACTCGTCATTAGCAGGTACCTCGGGAGGTCTCCATTTTCTCATAAGAATTCCATTTTAATGAAAAAACAGACATGTACTTCAGTGGCTCAGTTTCACTAATGGCCCTGTGAAACAAACAAGAGATCTCAGGATCATTTTCCTCTTCGAGGACAAGTGATTGTCGTTTGTCACCCTGATTAGATAAAGGAGAATGAGTATTTAAAAGAGGATCACTGTGATCAATATCTTTTGATTGATCCAAATTAGGAGTGAAAGTGACCTCATCAAAAGCCTGACCAATACAGGTGTCAGCTAAAGGAATATTTTCTTTATCAAAATCATTCTCAAGAGCTTTCTTTGCCACAGCTCTGGTAACTGCACAAGCTGGGTATAACACAGGGTATTCTTTTTCAATAGCATCATCTTTCTGATCCAAAGAAAGCTTGACAGTTACAAGTGGATTAACCACAACCTTGTCTCCAGCTAGGTCGTTGTCTAGCAACAAATGAATGCCCTCAACGGGTAAATTAGACACTATTCCAACTGTCACATGTCCTGAAACTAAGTCTGATGACAAATTACAGAATAGAGAGGAACATTAACAAAGCCGCACTCTACTCCCTGAATGAGAACACTCTCATTAGAACAGAATTTCTCAGAAAAAGGCAAAATACATGACAATAAAAGACTCTGAGAAGCTCCTATATCCCTTAAAATTTTAATAGGGATAGGATTGGCCAGATCACCCAAGAGTGATATAGAACCCTTCGACATGAATGGTTCATAATTTGCCATAAAAAAATCAGACTGGGGTTTATTAGACCCAATAAATTTATTGCCTTCAATAAATGACCGTGACCTTGAACTCTTAGAAATAAGAGCATTTGGGATAGGTCTATCTTGATTCTGATGCCTATATTTCAATTTGAAGCAATCAGAAATGGCGTGTCCTTTTTTCTTGCAATAGGTACACGTAGGCAGAGACAAGGATTTTGAATCAAGTTTATCAGAAGCTTGATTTTTAGAAGTTGTGCCAGATTGAGTTTTAGGAGGAGTCGTATTTGGCTCAAACACCTTTCTACCAGTAGCCTGCTGAGTGATAGATTTGCCGACAACATCAGCTTTATGAGTTAAGGAATATTCATCGGCAGCAAGAGCAGCATTTTCCAAGGTTTCAGTTTTGTGCTATTCAAGATGATTCTTAATGTCATTAGGAACAGTTTTTGAACTCTTCAAGTAATATAGGTTGCTCAAGACTTTCATAATCATGTTCATCTTTCTTGGCTAAGCACCATCTCTTAAATAACTGTTCTTTTTTCTCTAGCAAATTCAACATAAGTTTGTCAAGCTTCTTTTTTATAGTTTCTGAATTTTTGCCGATAACTGTCGGGGACTAACGCATAACCCTTTGAAATACAATCCTTAAGGAAATCATAGTCAGAGCTTTGTTGTACTGACTTTGAATGGTAAATATCACTAGGTTTACCAACTAGTACACATTATAGTAGCCGAGTGCAATATTCCCTCGGCCATTTCAAATTTGCCGCAACTTTTTCAAAACGATGAAAATATTTGTCTACTTCCTTTTCACTAAAAGGGGGAACTAACCTAATAATTTTTGCAATGTCAAAACTTGAATTTGTATGTGAAGTGGAATCGTGCTTTTCCCTTGCCAGCTCTATTTCTTTCATTTTTATTTGAAATTCCCTTTCACCTTTCTCTTTTTTAAATTGTAGCTGTTTATCTTTCTCTCTCTCCTGTCTCTCTCACTCCTTCTCTTCAAATTGTAATTGTTTATCTTTCTCCCTCTCCTGTCTCTCTCTCTCCTTTTCTTCAAATTGTAATTTCATTTGTTTATCTTTCTCCCTCTCCTGTCTCTTTCTCCTTCTCTTCAAATTGCAATTACAATTGTTTCTCTTCAAATTGCAACCGCAATTGTTTCTCTTTCTCTCTTTCCTCTTTCTGATGCTCGAGCTTCCTTAGCTAGAATTCCATCTTGTATTTCATTTTTAATTCCATTACTTTTATGTTAGAGTCTGATACCGACGTACTGACCGTAGCCAAAACACTTTTATCAAAAACGTTCTTTACCAAATATTTAATCAAAATAGTTTTAATTTCTTGCTTCGTTAAGGAACATTTTGCTTCAGAAAGATCTTGCATTCTGGCAAGTTCAAGCAGCTCATCTTTTTTCAGACTATCCAACTGCTCCTGAGTTGGACTAGAAAGAAAACTTTCCACTTTTGATGACATTGTGAATGAAAGCCTGTTGTTTTCACTAAAGATTTCAAACAAAATGTAAAAATAGTACTTGGGATTTAAAACTAGGGGAATTTAAATTTGAAAAAAAAAAAAAAAACAATTTTCTGACATATTTTAGCCAATTTCAAATATCCCAAAGACGAGCAACCCAATTTTCTTTATGTTACGTATAGGCTCGTTCAAAAGTAACAAAAAAAAGAGTGAAACCAACAACCTTGGTAAGTTTTAACAAAAATAATTTATTTCCCTGGAAAACACGGTGAAAAGGTGAAAATAAAAAATAGGACTTACAGTTTGTGAGGACAATCCAAACATTTCTCCTAGTACTAAAAAATAATGTCCTATCACTAAATAATTTTAACTGAATCCAGGTTCGAATCTTGATGACGTTCCACGATATAGGTGAAGTCTTTATACGAATGTCAAGAGTTCCACGTTGAACCACAGCATGTAATGTTTCAATCTAGAATAAATTTCCATCGAATGTCTTTGTCACTTGTGTAGTTATCCAGGAAATAAATTATTATATTCTAAAATATCGATGAACTTCTGAACATGCTGTCATCTATGATAAAACATCTCGAGCTCCAAAGATGTAAAAGTATAACTCGTTATGGCACCTAATAGAAATATACCCTTCTTCTTGAAGATATATTGTACGACTGAATATTTCACGGGGATCTAAGCATTTTTAAACAGAACTAAGACGTCATTTCAAGCGCGCGCGATGAAACGTGTAGCTATGTCGCAATAAACAATGCACAGGAAAATCAGAGATAGCTTTGACCATAGGATCGATAGGTTTAACTTGACCATGTCCCACAATATGCCCTACAAAAGTTACACAAGCACGGCAAAAGTCACTGTTAGATAAATTGATTGTCAAATTTGCATCAGGGAGTCTTTCAAAGAATTTCCAAATCGTGGCTAGATGTTCTTTTCAGGTATAGTTGTATATGATGACATAATCGATGTAAGCATCACAATTTTTTAGACCAAAGGTAATCATATTCATCATGCGTTGAAAAGTACTCGGGGAACCCTTCATCACGCACGGAATTATTTTATATTGATAGATCCCATCTGGAGTCACAAATGTCGAAATTTCTTTCGCTCTTTCCGTAAGTGGAATTGGCTAAAATCCTTTCAGAAGGTCCCATTTGGTGACGTACTTGGCATTTCCAATTTTATCAATAAAATCATCGATTCTTGGTAATCAAAATGAATCTGTTTTTGTCACACTGTTCACCTTCCTATAATCGGTGCACATACGTAAAGTTTTATCCCGTTTCGGAACAAGTATACATGGTGAACTCCAATCACTTTTACTGGGCTCTATGAAATCGTTCTGCAGCAAATAGTGAATTTCATTTTTCACGTATTCCTGTTTGAGAGGGTTCATCCTGTATTGGTGTTGTTTCACAGGTTTTGAATCTACAATTTGAACGTCAGGAAAAGCTTTGTTTGTCCTTGTTGGAATATTTGGAAACAAGTGCTCATATAAATGTAAAAGTTTTGGTCCAGATCTTTCATAATTTCCGAATTCCGAAGATTTTTGCTCCAAGATCAATAGTGTCCAATTGAACTTCTTCACTTAAATCCTCAGTTGGTTGGGACAGGTACAACTAAATTAATTGCTTAATTTACTTTTCTATCTCTTTCAATATACTAGTACTCTATTAATTTATTTAGACTAGAGTACTAATATTATAATTTAACTCATTCCTTTTTCTTCGTTAATTTCTAAGGGCCATACAATCTAAATTGAAGAACGTTTTGAAGAATGAGCAAGAGAGAATGGATTCCATTATAGGACTCAAATATTCTCTCAAGTAAAATTTTGTGAAACCATAGTTTCACTTTTGACTTGAATTGTTGAGTGCCAAATTCAAGCATAACAATCTGCAAAATTACAGGCATGACATTTGACCTTTGAACTGATTGGGCAGGTTTCGGAAGACCAAACTGAGTAAAAAACTTTATCAAAGCTTTTACAATAGTATTCCTCTAAGAAATCGCCTCTGGGAATCTTGTTGACTCACACATAATGGTCAACAAATATTGGATGCCTGACTTGGTCTTAGGTAAGCGACCAACACAATCTACTATAATTCTTCCAAATGGTTCTTCAGATGCAGAAATAGGTTGCAGATCAGCCTTATGTATCTTCCGATTGGGTTTTCCTACCATTTCACACGTATGACACGATTTACAAAATTTACAGACATCACTTTTGATTTTTGGCCGAAAAAAGTGAGTCAAGATCTTGAGATGAGATTTATTAATTACTAAATGACCAGCCAGAGAAGTTTCATGGGCCAAACTAAGATTTTCCTGTCTGTAAGAGTTTGGAACTACAATCTGATAGTTCATTGACCACTCGTCATTAGCAGGTACCTCGGGAGGTCTCCATTTTCTCATAAGAATTCCATTTTAATGAAAAACAGACATGTACTTCAGTGGCTCAGTTTCACTAATGGCCCTGTGAAACAAACAAGAGATCTCAGGATCATTTTCCTCTTCGAGGACAAGTGATTGTCGTTTGTCACCCTGATTAGATAAAAGAGAATGAGTATTTAAAAGAGGATCACTGTGATCAATATCTTTTGATTGATCCAAATTAGGAGTGAAAGTGACCTCATCAAAAGCCTGACCAATACAGGTGTCAGCTAAAGGAATATTTTCTTTATCAAAATCATTCTCAAGAGCTTTCTTTGCCACAGCTCTGGTAACTGCACAAGCTGGGTATAACACAGGGTATTCTTTTTCAATAGCATCATCTTTCTGATCCAAAGAAAGCTTGACAGTTACAAGTGGATTAACCACAACCTTGTCTCCAGCTAGGTCGTTGTCTAGCAACAAATGAATGCCCTCAACGGGTAAATTAGACACTATTCCAACTGTCACATGTCCTGAAACTAAGTCTGATGACAAATTACAGAATAGAGAGGAACATTAACAAAGCCGCACTCTACTCCCTAAATGAGAACACTCTCATTAGAACAGAATTTCTCAGAAAAAGGCAAAATACATGACAATAAAAGACTCTGAGAAGCTCCTATATCCCTTAAAATTTTAATAGGGATAGGATTGGCCAGATCACCCAAGAGTGATATAGAACCCTTCGACATGAATGGTTCATAATTTGCCATAAAAAAATCAGACTGGGGTTTATTAGACCCAATAAATTTATTGCCTTCAATAAATGACCGTGACCTTGAACTCTTAGAAATAAGAGCATTTGGGATAGGTCTATCTTGATTCTGATGCCTATATTTCAATTTGAAGCAATCAGAAATGACGTGTCCTTTTTTCTTGCAATAGGTACACGTAGGCAGAGACAAGGATTTTGAATCAAGTTTATCAGAAGCTTGATTTTTAGAAGTTGTGCCAGATTGAGTTTTAGGAGGAGTCGTATTTGGCTCAAACACCTTTCTACCAGTAGCCTGCTGAGTGATAGATTTGCCGACAACATCAGCTTTATGAGTTAAGGAATACTCATCGGCAGCAAGAGCAGCATTTTCCAAGGTTTCAGTTTTGTGCTATTCAAGCTGATTCTTAATGTCATTAGGAACACAGTTTTTGAACTCTTCAAGTAATATAGGTTGCTCAAGACTTTCATAATCATGTTCATCTTTCTTGGCTAAGCACCATCTCTTAAATAACTGTTCTTTTTCTCTAGCAAATTCAACATAAGTTTGTCAAGCTTCTTTTTTATAGTTTCTGACATTTTGCCGATAACTGTCGGGGACTAACGCATAACCCTTTGAAATACAATCCTTAAGGAAATCATAGTCAGAGCTTTGTTGTACTGACTTTGAATGGTAAATATCACTAGGTTTACCAACTAGTACACATTATAGTAGCCGAGTGCAATATTCCCTCGGCCATTTCAAATTTGCCGCAACTTTTTCAAAACGATGAAAATATTTGTCTACTTCCTTTTCACTAAAAGGGGGAACTAACCTAATAATTTTTGCAATGTCAAAACTTGAATTTGTATGTGAAGTGGAATCGTGCTTTTCCCTTGCCAGCTCTATTTCTTTCATTTTTATTTGAAATTCCCTTTCACCTTTCTCTTTTTTAAATTGTAGCTGTTTATCTTTCTCTCTCTCCTGTCTCTCTCACTCCTTCTCTTCAAATTGTAATTGTTTATCTTTCTCCCTCTCCTGTCTCTCTCTCTCTCCTTTTCTTCAAATTGTAATTTCATTTGTTTATCTTTCTCCCTCTCCTGTCTCTTTCTCCTTCTCTTCAAATTGCAATTACAATTGTTTCTCTTCAAATTGCAACCGCAATTGTTTCTCTTTCTCTCTTTCCTCTTTCTGATGCTCGAGCTTCCTTAGCTAGAATTCCATCTTGTATTTCATTTTTAATTCCATTACTTTTATGTTAGAGTCTGATACCGACGTACTGACCGTAGCCAAAACACTTTTATCAAAAACGTTCTTTACCAAATATTTAATCAAAATAGTTTTAATTTCTTGCTTCGTTAAGGAACATTTTGCTTCAGAAAGATCTTGCATTCTGGCAAGTTCAAGCAGCTCATCTTTTTTTCAGACTATCCAACTGCTCCTGAGTTGGACTAGAAATTAAACTTTCCACTTTTGATGACATTGTGAATGAAAGCCTGTTGTTTTCACTAAAGATTTCAAACAAAATGTAAAAATAGTACTTGGGATTTAAAACTAGGGGAATTTAAATTTGAAAAAAAAAAAAAAAACAATTTCCTGACATATTTTAGCCAATTTCAAATATCCCAAAGACGAGCAACCCAATTTTCTTTATGTTACGTATAGGCTCGTTCAAAAGTAACAAAAAAAAGAGTGAAACCAACAACCTTGGTAAGTTTTAACAAAAATAATTTATTTCCCTGGAAAACACGGTGAAAAGGTGAAAATAAAAAATAGGACTTACAGTTTGTGAGGACAATCCAAACATTTCTCCTAGTACTAAAAAATAATGTCCTATCACTAAATAATTTTAACTGAATCCAGGTTTGAATCTTGA
The DNA here is from genome assembly GCA_016617855.1 of Megalonaias nervosa. Taxonomy (NCBI): domain Eukaryota; kingdom Metazoa; phylum Mollusca; class Bivalvia; order Unionida; family Unionidae; genus Megalonaias; species Megalonaias nervosa. Next base: position 45,990 of record JAECUM010009723.1, on the reverse strand, counting down.
TGACGTTCCACGATATAGGTGAAGTCTTTATACGAATGTCAAGAGTTCCACGTTGAACCACAGCATGTAATGTTTCAATCTAGAATAAATTTCCATCGAATGTCTTTGTCACTTGTGTAGTTATCCAGGAAATAAATTATTATATTCTAAAATATCGATGAACTTCTGAACATGCTGTCATCTATGATAAAACATCTCGAGCTCCAAAGATGTAAAAGTATAACTCGTTATGGCACCTAATAGAAATATACCCTTCTTCTTGAAGATATATTGTACGACTGAATATTTCACGGGGATCTAAGCATTTTTAAACAGAACTAAGACGTCATTACAAGCGCGCGCGATGAAACGTGTAGCTATGTCGCAATAAACAATGCACAGGAAAATCAGAGATAGCTTTGACCATAGGATCGATAGGTTTAACTTGACCATGTCCCACAATATGCCCTACAAAAGTTACACAAGCACGGCAAAAGTCACTGTTAGATAAATTGATTGTCAAATTTGCATCAGGGAGTCTTTCAAAGAATTTCCAAATCGTGGCTAGATGTTCTTTTCAGGTATAGTTGTATATGATGACATAATCGATGTAAGCATCACAATTTTTTAGACCAAAGGTAATCATATTCATCATGCGTTGAAAAGTACTCGGGGAACCCTTCATCACGCACGGAATTATTTTATATTGATAGATCCCATCTGGAGTCACAAATGTCGAAATTTCTTTCGCTCTTTCCGTAAGTGGAATTGGCTAAAATCCTTTCAGAAGGTCCCATTTGGTGACGTACTTGGCATTTCCAATTTTATCAATAAAATCATCGATTCTTGGTAATGAAAATGAATCTGTTTTTGTCACACTGTTCACCTTCCTATAATCGGTGCACATACGTAAAGTTTTATCCCGTTTCGGAACAAGTATACATGGTGAACTCCAATCACTTTTACTGGGCTCTATGAAATCGTTCTGCAGCAAATAGTGAATTTCATTTTTCACGTATTCCTGTTTGAGAGGGTTCATCCTGTATTGGTGTTGTTTCACAGGTTTTGAATCTACAATTTGAACGTCAGGAAAAGCTTTGTTTGTCCTTGTTGGAATATTTGGAAACAAGTGCTCATATAAATGTAAAAGTTTTGGTCCAGATCTTTCATAATTTCCGAATTCCGAAGATTTTTGCTCCAAGATCAATAGTGTCCAATTGAACTTCTTCACTTAAATCCTCAGTTGGTTGGGACAGGTCAGTTGGTTGGGACAGGTACAACTAAATTAATTGCTTAATTTACTTTTCTATCTCTTTCAATATATTAGTACTCTATTAATTTATTTAGACTAGAGTACTAATATTATAATTTAACTCATTCCTTTTTCTTCGTTAATTTCTAAGGGCCATACAATCTAAATTGAAGAACGTTTTGAAGAATGAACAAGAGAGAATGGATTCCATTATAGGACTCAAATATTCTCTCAAGTAAAATTTTGTGAAACCATAGTTTCACTTTTGACTTGAATTGTTGAGTGCCAAATTCAAGCATAACAATCTGCAAAATTACAGGCATGACATTTGACCTTTGAACTGATTGGGCAGGTTTCGGAAGACCAAACTGAGTAAAAAACTTTATCAAAGCTTTTACAATAGTATTCCTCTAAGAAATCGCCTCTGGGAATCTTGTTGACTCACACATAATGGTCAACAAATATTGGATGCCTGACTTGGTCTTAGGTAAGCGACCAACACAATCTACTATAATTCTTCCAAATGGTTCTTCAGATGCAGAAATAGGTTGCAGATCAGCCTTATGTATCTTCCGATTGGGTTTTCCTACCATTTCACACGTATGACACGATTTACAAAATTTACAGACATCACTTTTGATTTTTGGCCGAAAAAAGTGAGTCAAGATCTTGAGATGAGATTTATTAATTACTAAATGACCAGCCAGAGAAGTTTCATGGGCCAAACTAAGATTTTCCTGTCTGTAAGAGTTTGGAACTACAATCTGATAGTTCATTGACCACTCGTCATTAGCAGGTACCTCGGGAGGTCTCCATTTTCTCATAAGAATTCCATTTTAATGAAAAACAGACATGTACTTCAGTGGCTCAGTTTCACTAATGGCCCTGTGAAACAAACAAGAGATCTCAGGATCATTTTCCTCTTCGAGGACAAGTGATTGTCGTTTGTCACCCTGATTAGATAAAAGAGAATGAGTATTTAAAAGAGGATCACTGTGATCAATATCTTTTGATTGATCCAAATTAGGAGTGAAAGTGACCTCATCAAAAGCCTGACCAATACAGGTGTCAGCTAAAGGAATATTTTCTTTATCAAAATCATTCTCAAGAGCTTTCTTTGCCACAGCTCTGGTAACTGCACAAGCTGGGTATAACACAGGGTATTCTTTTTCAATAGCATCATCTTTCTGATCCAAAGAAAGCTTGACAGTTACAAGTGGATTAACCACAACCTTGTCTCCAGCTAGGTCGTTGTCTAGCAACAAATGAATGCCCTCAACGGGTAAATTAGACACTATTCCAACTGTCACATGTTCTGAAACTAAGTCTGATGACAAATTACAGAATAGAGAGGAACATTAACAAAGCCGCACTCTACTCCCTAAATGAGAACACTCTCATTAGAACAGAATTTCTCAGAAAAAGGCAAAATACATGACAATAAAAAACTCTGAGAAGCTCCTATATCCCTTAAAATTTTAATAGGGATAGGATTGGCCAGATCACCCAAGAGTGATATAGAACCCTTCGACATGAATGGTTCATAATTTGCCATAAAAAAATCAGACTGGGGTTTATTAGACCCAATAAATTTATTGCCTTCAATAAATGACCGTGACCTTGAACTCTTAGAAATAAGAGCATTTGGGATAGGTCTATCTTGATTCTGATGCCTATATTTCAATTTGAAGCAATCAGAAATGACGTGTCCTTTTTTCTTGCAATAGGTACACGTAGGCAGAGACAAGGATTTTGAATCAAGTTTATCAGAAGCTTGATTTTTAGAAGTTGTGCCAGATTGAGTTTTAGGAGGAGTCGTATTTGGCTCAAACACCTTTCTTCCAGTAGCCTGCTGAGTGATAGATTTGCCGACAACATCAGCTTTATGAGTTAAGGAATATTCATCGGCAGCAAGAGCAGCATTTTCCAAGGTTTCAGTTTTGTGCTATTCAAGATGATTCTTAATGTCATTAGGAACAGTTTTTGAACTCTTCAAGTAATATAGGTTGCTCAAGACTTTCATAATCATGTTCATCTTTCTTGGCTAAGCACCCTCTCTTAAATAACTGTTCTTTTTTCTCTAGCAAATTCAACATAAGTTTGTCAAGCTTCTTTTTTTTTTTTTTTGAATTTTTGCCGATAACTGTCGGGGACTAACGCATAACCCTTTGAAATACAATCCTTAAGGAAATCATAGTCAGAGCTTTGTTGTACTGACTTTGAATGGTAAATATCACTAGGTTTACCAACTAGTACACATTATAGTAGCTGAGTGCAATATTCCCTCGGCCATTTCAAATTTGCCGCAACTTTTTCAAAACGATGAAAATATTTGTCTACTTCCTTTTCACTAAAAGGGGGAACTAACCTAATAATTTTTGCAATGTCAAAACTTGAATTTGTATGTGAAGTGGAATCGTGCTTTTCCCTTGCCAGCTCTATTTCTTTCATTTTTATTTGAAATTCCCTTTCACCTTTCTCTTTTTTAAATTGTAGCTGTTTATCTTTCTCTCTCTCCTGTCTCTCTCACTCCTTCTCTTCAAATTGTAATTGTTTATCTTTCTCCCTCTCCTGTCTCTCTCTCTCCTTTTCTTCAAATTGTAATTTCATTTGTTTATCTTTCTCCTTCTCCTGTCTCTTTCTCCTTCTCTTCAAATTGCAATTACAATTGTTTCTCTTCAAATTGCAACCGCAATTGTTTCTTTTTCTCTCTTTCCTCTTTCTGATGCTCGAGCTTCCTTAGCTCCAATTCCATCTTGTATTTCATTTTTAATTCCATTACTGTTATGTTAGAGTCTGATACCGACGTACTGACCGTAGCCAAAACACTTTTATCAAAAACGTTCTTTACCAAATATTTAATCAAAATAGTTTTAATTTCTTGTTTCGTTAAGGAATATTTTGCTTCAGAAAGATCTTGCTTTCTGGCAAGTTCAAGCAGCTCATCTTTTTTCAGACTATCCAACTGCTCCTGAGTTGGACTAGAAAGAAAACTTTCCACTTTTGATGACATTGTGAATGAAAGCCTGTTGTTTTCACTAAAGATTTCAAACAAAATGTAAAAATAGTACTTGGGATTTAAAACTAGGGGAGTTTAAATTTAAAAAAAAAAAAACAAAAAACAATTTTCTGAAATATTTTAGCCAATTTCAAATATCCCAAGGACGAGCAACCCAATTTTCTTTATGTTACGTATAGGCTCGTTCAAAAGTAAGAAAAGAAAAGAGTGAAACCAACAACCTTGGTAAGTTTTAACAAAAATAATTTATTTCCCTAGAAAACACGGTGAAAAGGTGAAAATAAAAAATAGGATTTACAGTTTGTGAGGACAATCCAAACATTTCTCCTAGTACTAAAAAATAATGTCCTATCACTAAATAATTTTAACTGAATCCAGGTTCGAATCTTGATGACGTTCCACGATATAGGTGAAGTCTTTATACGAATGTCAAGAGTTCCACGTTGAACCACAACTTGTAATGTTTCAATTTAGAATAAATTTCCATCGAATGTCTTTGTCACTTGTGTAGTTCTCCAGGGAATAAATTATTATATTCTAAAATAAAGATGAACTTCTGAACAAGCTATCATCTATGATAAAACATCTCGAGCTTCAAAGATGTAAAAATACAACTCTTTATGGCATCTAATAGAAATATATCCTTCTTCTTGAAGATATATTGTACGACTGAATATTTCACGTGGATCTTAGTATTTTTAAACAGAACTAAGACGTCAGTTCAAGCGCGCACGATGAAGTGCGTGGCTATTTCGTAATAAACAAAGCAATTACACGTGGGCCGGAAAAATGACCTTGGCAATAACCAATCGTTTTCACGTAGTGTTTACTTAAATCGACAAACCATGGCATGCAAAAATCATGCTTATGCAAATCATACAACGTTTTATATAAACATAATATATCTTTCAAAAATATCAGATCCCGTGAAAATAATCATTTCAATAAAATGTAATGATACAAAAATAAAATAAAAAAGAATTTAATATTAACACACAAGTGATTAAATTACATATTCGTAACAGTAAACAGTAAATAGATCTATTATTTCCCAGCACGAAAATTCCTGTCGATGACTTAGCTTTCGTTAGTCTGAGGAAAATTCAAATTAGTAAATCGACCCGCCCCCCCCCCCCGAAAAAAACAACAAATCTATTCAGGATATTTAGTTGTATAGCTTGTTCGAATTTGTACTAAAAAAACCAAATTAAATGCTATGAACGATTGAACTGGTGTTACAGATACGGATTATAATTGCAAAGGGCTGAGATAAACAACTGTATGACGATATCACAAATAAATTATAGAATGATTACAAAAGTGATTACAAAAACGACAGCATTTTAAACAGTCCACAAATCAACACAAATTATGTTTGAACACTCTCGTGGATTCTGTTAGGACATTAGAATGTCTAAGGCAAAAATGCTGTTTTCTTTATGTTCAAGACATACCGTGAAGGAGAAGAAGTTTCAGTGGCATCAAAAGGTTTCTTGCCAAATAATTTCAAGTTCAAATGTACATCGATTGCTTATTCCGTCAATACGACAATTGCCAACAAATGATTTTGTTCAGGTCGTTAATTCAATCAGCGATCTCTGACTAACAACTTTAATACATTGCTTGAATTTGAACAAATCATTTCAAACATACACAATATTTAAAGTCATTCAAATAAAACTACGTCAGGTACCCGATGCTTCTATTTTGAAGATGTGTTGAACTGGTATGACCCAAATTAGAAATGTATACTTCTCTAAACGTTTCAAATTGTAATTGGTGTTAAATACATTTTTACTCAGAACTTAAGAAGGTGGGGAAAATAAGGCAAGTTTTGCAAACGTACAGAGGCATATGGAAACAATGAACGAGTATCGTATATCCAGCCCATTTTGAAACTTTATACAAAAAATAATGCAACTGTAATAACTCAAAAACAGGTTGTATATGGTGTGAAAAGACACCTATAAAAAAATAAAAGCAAAAAAATTGGAGATAAAAATAACTAATGATAACATAATTGAAAAAGTAATTGAACCTTGATTCCATAGTACATAATTGGTGGTGGTTCACTTGATCCATTCATGTGAATAAACAATCAGGAAAGAGGCAAATATTTTACTCGCTGAAATTGAAAACAAAATGATAACCTACCAATGACTGTCTGAGCTAGTTAATTTGGGAAGTGCCAACAACTTGGTCAACTACCTTAGGAATAAGCAAGAGCGGAATCAAAAGACAGTATTGCAGTTCATCAAGGAGCACAGTCAAATCATTTCATTTGATAGAGTTTGAAACTTCGTTCCACATGCGTTACTGTCATATATTAATATGGGTGGTGGTTAAATCGCTTCAATAACAAAATTAAGACATTATGTCGTTGAAGCAACTATTAAAGAGAGTTCGATTTATATTTAGCTCCCCAGAGAGGCCGAACGAAAATGCTGATTAATGGACTGCCGAGATAAACACAGACATTCCATTTTCTTTTTCAAGTACATTACTCTAATCTCAAAGCTTCAGGAGGCTAATTTTTTACCCTTCGGATTTCATGTTGTTTAATATGAACATTACAGTCCCTGTAGTTTCCTAATGGAAAAAGAATTGTATTGTAACAACACAGTATTTGTAGTTATTTGCAGTATGTCATTATTAGAATTGTTAATTTTAAAATTAGAAACACCTTTCAAATATTTGTTACATTGATCCTGTCGAGTGTCTCCTTAGGCTTGTCCGATCCAATCAATGACTCTCTAATAAGTTCAGATCAGTAGCCTGGTAAAACTGTTGCACAATTAGTGCACTATTTACGTAATGTACTTAATTAATAAAATTCCAAGCGCAGTTCTTGACTCTACTATCAATGCTAAGTTTCACTTTGCACTGTATTTAATAATAATAATAATAATAATAATAATAATAATAATAATAACAATAATGATAATAATAATAACAACAAGAACAACAACAACAATAATAATAATAATAATAATAATAATAATAATAATAATAATAATAATAATATTATTATTATTATTATTATTATTATTATTATTATCATTAAAATTATTATTATTATTATTATTATTATTATTATTATTATTATTATTATTCCTGATTAAGCAAGGCAAGTTAAATGCGCAGATCTTGTATATGCCAACAATCCCGTGCTAAAGCATATACAGTTTGTACTTTATTAAGTAGAACAATATTAATTTCAAGGTCTGTCACTATTCTAAGAACTGTGAATTAGGACATAATCAATTAACGTTCCGTTATATTTTGTATAGAGATTAATACCAGACTAAATATATCCTTACGTCAATAGTGGATGTAAATAGTTACTGGCGCGTTTCTGAAACTTGAAAAACATTAATTTGAATAGTGACTGTGCTAGCACTTCCCTCGATTATACTACTGTCTACTGTCATATGATGTAGGTAACCATTGTTGAGTTAGATCCCGTCGACTCGTAACTTATTAAATAGTTCTTATTCGTTGTTATGCAAGTCCTGCATGGAAATACAAAATAAAATGTAAACTGTTATGTAAATATGAAAATGAATCCAGGCACGAAACCTAGAAAACCAAACCATACACTCTACGGTGATTTCATGTCAGGAAACGACTGCAATATAAGAACGCACAAACTAAAAATAAATTTGATCGTTACAGATAGTTTTGGAATACTTCTAATTCGCCAATGTCTTCATCGTTTCGTCACTGGTGACACCATTTTCATAAATTAAATGAATAACAAAAACAACAACTCCTACTACTACAGCTGCCAGGTCTGTTGCAAGTTTGCGCTGGATGAGCGTCACTTTCGTCCTCACTTAAAAATTAAATACCGCAAATCTCTTGCGCAAATCCGCCCGTAGCAACTTACGACGACCCTGACTGCTACTACTACCACTTCTCCTGTTGCTATGGAGATGGTTGGCGGCAATGACTATGATAATGATGGTGACAACGCCGACGCCTACGGTAATGATAATAAATGTTAGTTTTGTCTGTGATTTTCGAGTACGGTTATTTTTTTCTTGGTTATAAATGTAAACACAAAATCACGTATGGACAAAAAAAAGGAGGAATAGTTTGAAATGTTAAGTTAAAACAAGAATATAAACCAAGAAAGCATTTTACGGCATGATGCATATGTTATATTTGTGCTTAAGTTATTCTTTAACGTGGCGCTAAAATGCAAGATATTGTTTAAATCGCTTAATACAAGTTCGTGTATACCAGAACAGGAGCGTGGCAATGCAGGGGTAGTCTCACAAGTGTATTAATTGGGGGATGGGTGTTACCAAATTAATATGGAACATAAACACATGAACATAACTATATCAACTATCGAAAAAGTGTAGTATTTAAACTTGTTCATGACTATAGTCCACGCCTGAAGTAACTCAGTTTACTTTGCATTTTGCAAGGAAACCTGGAATTCGATTAATTAGGCTGAACAGTTGTTAAAGACAACGCTTACAAACAAAATCTGATAAAACAAATCTGACAACAGTCAGTTTAGAAAGACCAGTCAGAGGTAGATTGATAATCATCATCTTTACGATAATCATATTCATCGTCTTCTTCCTTTGCCAGAATTTTTAATATCGAATTCAGCATTCAATTAAATTCTCTCTAGAAAAGCTCTAGAACCGGAATCAATCTGAAAATATAGCATAGATTACTTAAACAGGTAATTACATATACCAGGTGTGTTCGTGGTATTTGCTTTGCAATAGATCTCAATTTTATATTGCTCATGTGTATGTGTAATTACTAGAATGAATGAATGCATTAACCTTGCCCTTCATCATGAAAGAAGGGTTATGGTTAGAATCGTACGATTGGACCAGATTGAGTCAGCTACTGTGGTGTGTCCTCGGCACTAAATAACCTACTTGTGTTTTTCTGATATAAAGCACCATATTAAACCAAACAATACATACATACATACATACATACATACATACATACATACATACATACATACATACATAACAATTGTTATTTATATATCTGGCATTGGTCTTGCATAACTATTTTAATCGCATACCCACGTATTTGAACTCCAACTTCGATATGGATTTTACTTAAAAGAAAAGCAAAAGTAGTACTGAACAAAATAGTCATTTCGAGTTTTAATGTCAAATATAAAAATCCGTGGTATTCAAATGTTTTTGCACCGATATGTACTGTGTTCACAACATAATGTGAAGTGTTATAACATTTAGTTTGCAAATGTACTATAATGGAATTAATATAAAGTAATGAATACATGAATGAACGAAAATAAGCAGGTCTCCAGAATACATAGGTCTAATAAGTTCATATGCGATGCTAGTTCATTGTCCGCATGCTTTTATTTATTTTTGCCCTTTAATCGTCCATCTCCTTCCCCAATTTTCTATCTTTCTAGTTTTTCGTTATTTATTGTTCAAGCCGAAACTCCGGACACATTTTATCACGTCTATAGCATTTAAAGGTGACCTGACCTTACCCTCAGTAGCGCGGGTAACAAGAACGTGGAAGATATAGAAGTAATAGTAAATGAAGTTTCTATCTCAGAGACCCCTTTCCCCCTCCAAAACGCTTCTATGTTAACATTTTATCAGCTCAAAATAATGACTTTCATATATTCTGACAAAAAGTTTTCTCGAGGTAAGGGGGTCTATGAGATAGAAACAGCTCATTTACTATTACTATTATAATCGTTATGTTGAATAACAATAAAAGTAAACAGTAGCGATGATGATCGGTCACCATATTTTATGATAATCTTTTTCATACCTGCTGACTCTCATTGGCAGAATATCTGTTGACATACTATCAATAATACGAAACTCACGTATTAAATCGTCCATATCATACTTTGCACCTCGCAAATAAGATCGTATCTGATCAAGTATTTTTTTTTATAACTGATACTTGCTGTTTTACAAGCATTTTTTTGGTCTCAAGTCGAGGCTCAATTTTTTTTTACACGCTGTCGCAAGAGAAACACCAATACCTGATATTATTAACAAAAACGGATTTAATGATGCTTCACTTCAAATTATACCAGAGCTGGTCATCAGCAGAGGTAAATGTGATATTGCTCGAAGTATTCTATTATAATACTTGTACATTGTTTACGCACCAGAATTTTTTATGATAATATCTGTAATATTGCATTAGTGCGTCAACATCTTGTTTCGAAATTTCCTTTGAAATATGATTGAAATCGACGATGTGTTTTCATTATACAATATTTGTTTACAATTTTTATGCGTTATTAAAAACTCTAGTACCAACAATCAAATCAAGAAACTCACTGAACCTGTTATTGTTAGGATCAGCTATAAAATCTCTGTACTTATCACAAATATCTGACGAAGTATCCTTATATCGTTCATCTGTTAGTACCTCCTTTTTCTTTAACCAGCTGTAGGAGTCAAACGTTTTTTCTACCTAACGTTCATACAAGTCTGATTTATTTACCAAATTACCATATTCTCTTTCTTTTTCGTCAATAAACCCTAGTACCAAGCCTTTTTGATTCAACGTAAAATTTTTGAGCACAAGATATTGTCTGATAATTGCGTATGCGACTACGAAATTTATTAGCATCAATTTTCGGAGTCTGTCTTGTTCAGTTGTGAGAAGACCAATAACATAAGCTACTTTTTAACATTAATTTCTAGTATGGTTTTGTGAGTATTATCTCAATTTCATTGTAATAATTTCGTAACGACAATTATCTAGAGTTGGAACGATGGAAGTGGAACATCGTCTTCTTCATTTATGTCGTAATAAGAATCAATCTTTTCTTCCAACTTTGTTTGTTCGACTTCTTCAGAAAATGTTTCTCGCTCAACATCATCAATTATCAATTTCCTTGTTAAAATCTTTGATTATATCTAGAGATTTATTAACAATAATTGTATTGAATTCTGGTGTTTATTTATCATTGGTAAAATTACATTCGAGTACAATTTAATAATTAATTTCGCATCTACTGTCATGCTAACGATTTTAACTAGGGTTTCTTTGTGGTGGTAGTACATACCGAGATACTTAAAAATTTCTCGTTTTGAAAAACTATCGATTAACTTTTTGTTCCTTTTTAATCTTATTATTTTAGTTCCGCTAGTTTGTCAAGACGAATATGATTCTCGTTTCTTCGTCTTTCTTCCAGTGTTCTTGTACCATAAGCAAGTGCTTTTAACAGATTTGATGGAATAATTCTATCAAACTTTTTCTTGCTGAGCCAGAGCAATATTTTTTTATCAGGATTTCAACTTGTTTTTTTTTTTCTTTGTCTTCTAGACAATCATCAGGATGATAATATTTGTTTATAATATCAAAGTTTCTTATTGCTTCTATTAATTGTAGTCCTCGCTTATACCTAACGCAAGCAAAAGTTTTAAAATCTTTTACCACTTTCGGATCGTTTATTGAATCAAAATGAACTTGTCTCATACCCAAGATCATAAGTTCTGCTTCTGATTCGTCCACAGGATTTGCTTCAAGACTGAAACCTTTGTTTGGGTTAAAAATATTATCATAAAATTCTCTCGCAACAGTTATAATTGCTGGTTCTGACATAAATTATATAATATTAGATTAAATTTGATCATCGAGTGTGTATATTTGAAATGCTGTCAATCCCGGAAACGGATCTTCAGCCGTGACAACGTAAATTCGAAAATAAAAGTATTTGTTAACGGTATTTTCTATCGGAATCGTAAAGTATTGTGTAGTTGAATAACGTCTCTGTTGTACTACACAATATTGCCTAGTTCATATCATCGTTTGACCCTTCCAAATGCCAATTATAAATTCGCCCAACACTAGAGTTTAATTGACAGCGCAGATGAAATTGCCACACAGCGACTGTAACGGGACATTTGATTCTGATCCAAAAGTCTTTGTTTTCTTGTTAGTAGTCCATTCCTGTCTATCAGAGAAAGCGTAATGAGGATAATTTTCTGGATAATATGTCAATGCGCTTAGCTCAAACCCAACTCGTTTGTCAGTTGCGTTAAAAATTGTTGGAATATACTCAATATTGTTTTTAGTTCGTTTTATAACACTACCAATTATACTATCAACAAACGGTTTATTTGTCAGATCATTAGGGTTAACTGGAACATATGTCGTCGTTATTTTATTTATTGTCATATTTATATTGCCTGACATTGGTCCACCAGATCTTTTCAAATTACAGAGTGAGTTCTTCTTTTAACTGAGCGTAACTAATAGCATCAGTCTCATCAGCTGGAGGCGAATTTATTGGTAATCCAGATATTTTTTAGCTATTGCTCATTATCAGGTTATCTGACATTGTGTCGCCAGCTTTATTGAGCTTGTTATCGTCAACAGATTTTAGTTGCGCATAACTTACAGCTTGTGTATTATCAACATTTGCTGGTGGATATACGGTTTTCAACCCAATATTTTTTTTTACTTGACATATTAATATTGCCTGTAACAGTTCCATCTGTTTTATCAAGCTTGTTATTATCCACATACTTCAACTGTAAATAACTTACAGCTTGTGTTTGGTTTAAGTTTGCTGACGGATACGTGGTTTCCAAATTTATTATTTTCTTCCCTGACATATCCAAGTTACTGCTTAAAATTCCTCCTGTCAGAGATAGTTTATTATTATCGATCATTTTTAGTTGTGAGTAACTTACCGCTTGAGTAAGATTGACGTTTGGTGGTGGATAATCTACTTCTAAACCATGTGCTCGCTGATTTGACATCAATAAAATATCTGTCATTATGTCGCCGGTTTTTTTGTCTAATGATGATGTATCAATTATTGTTGATGGTTCGTCTCCCGTGTGCGTTGTTCCAAACTTTGTGTAATAGGTCATATTATGTAAATTATATAACATAAAATTGTATCACAATAATGGCGAAGTCAACGATATTAAATTTTGACACCGAACGATTAATCAAACATAAACATAACAACGAACTTCCAGATTGACATTACCTTATTGTTGGTCGTACAGGCCAAATATCTTTTTACTCAACGATAACTTTAACTACAATAAGGTATATATTTACAAAATTAACCCACAACAGGATAAATACGAATTATTGAGCGAGTACAACGATAAACTTCGTGATGAGCTTGACGCTGGCGATGATATATTTTTAATAAAAGAACCAGAAGAATTAATTCCAGTTGACGAACTTAATTCGTCCGAGCATACAATAATTGTATTTCACGATATTCCTCTAAACAACGAGGAGATGAATACAATTAAATCTTATTTTCATTATCGAGTAATAAAAAATGTAATTCGATTTACCTAGCGCAAGGGTTTTACAACGTCGACAGATTTATTCGGCGAAATATAGGATGTTTTATATTGTTTCCCGGACTAGATAATGTCCATGTGAGAAATATTGTAAACGAGCAATGTGATGATGTAACAAAAGATAAATTTATTGAATTATATCATCGAGAAACCAAGGATAAATGCAATTTCTTTTTATTTGATAAACTAGCGCGTGATCCAGATTAAGATGTTTCGTTGTTGTATCGATACATTTCTATAGATGAATTTTATAGAGCGTAAAAAAATAATCAATCGAGAAGCATCAACAAAAAATTGAATTACTAAACAAATTTATTACAACTCGAGCTGCTTTTAAGAAAAAAGTGGAAGAAGCTCGTCGAGGACAAGTTCAAGCAGAAGAAACAGCCGCTAGTTTTCTTAAACCTGTTACCAAAGCAGCATTTGGCAAACAACCAGAAATATCTGCGTTATCTCCAGAAGAACTAAAAAAGTACAAGATAAAGGATTGTTATGTTTACTTGCAGATAGATCGAAAGAGGAAATAAAAAAATGCAGAGGAACTTATGAGAAACATTGCTAATTCTGTTGCACGACAAACCAAATTTGAGAGATTAATAAATAAACCTCTTGGACATCAGCAAGAAATAGCGAGACTGATGGTTAATCCGGACGAGTTAAAGAATTGGATAGAGGAGGTGTCAAAACAAACTAAAAATTAGCTGAGAAACAAAAAAGAGCAACCGAAGATACCTTAGAAGTAATGTCACTTCAAGCAAAGATAAGAGCTTATAGAAAACAAGCTGGGATGAAAATAGAAGATTCTGAACTTGCCGAATTTATTCAAAAATTCTGGCAGAAGACAAACTTACCGATATTAATAACATTCGAAAATGGAGTGATGATGATTACAATAAACTAAAACGAATTATAAACGATAAAATGAATGCTGTTTCAACAGCAGAAGAAACGCTTAAAGAAGCTAAAAGAGAGGAAGAAATGTTGGTTATGATGGATAAAATAAGAGACGGAGTAATTGCTAATGTTTTAAAAATAACAGCAGATAAGCATAGAACCAGAGAAAAGGATTATAGTAAAGATTGGAAATTTGAAAGTTTATTTGATAAGTACGAGAACGAACGAGATAAAAGATTACCAAAGGAAAGAACCGGATCTGGTGTCCGAGGTTTTACATCAAACGCCTAAATAGTTGACAGACTTATTTTATTAATAACATCAAAAGAAGCTGGAAATGAAAGCACTGAAATCGACAACGAAATTATTGATATATTAGATACTCTTAGATCAAGCAGATTACTAGCATCAGAAGAATACGAAATTTTACATAATGATCTTATCTAACAACATTGATATAATGTCAACAACATTATAACTCGACTCGTCACAAACAACGAGTGATAGCGCAAACTTTTCTGTCCACTATAATCCGCCAATAATACTAGATCCGAATAAACAGTACGAAATCGGTTTGATTTCTGCTACCGTTTGGCATTCTATGGCAAATATAAAATCAAATGTCAATGACGACGTTAAATTTCATTCTGGCGTTTGGGTGTCAGTTTAAAAAACCACAAAGAGCGTATAATGTAACTGATCTCAACAAAACGATCAGAGAACTGATAACAAAATGCATTGCCGCAGACAATTTGGAGCTGACTCCAAACTATAATACGCTACGAGCCAGAATCACATTAAAAAATAATTTGATAATTGATTTTTCACCAGCGACTAGTATCGCATCGTTATTATGCTTTAAAATCCAACAGTATAGCAGTCTGGCAGAAGAAAAAGTGTATCGTATGACGGAGATCTGCCAGTTAACATAACACAAGTGAACACGATATTAATCAATCGCTCTATTGCTTTAGGGTCTTATTCAGCTTTAGGAAGTCAAGGTCAAACAATCTATAGTTTTTCACCAGATGTCCCGCCTGGGTCACTGATGCAAATTACTCCTCGACAAACAATATACTATCCTATTCTTCCTGCAAATAAAATAATCAACATAACAGTGCAACTAACAGATCAATCAGGACGACAAATAGATATTAACAATGAAATTGTCACGTATTACTTACACCTACGCGCGATCATTGCGTGATTGTAAGCGCAACAATATAGTTGTCGGCGTAAATTTTGTAAACCTAATTTGATAACAAAGAGGAGACAAAACAAGTTTATAGAAGAGAATTTGTCGGTGGATAGTTGGAAATATATTTACAAAAACAGTTGAAAATATATCAGGAATTGCGCGTAAAGTAGCATCAGTTGCACTTGACGCCGGTAAAGCTATTGCTACCACTGCTGGCACCGCAGAAGGACAAAAGATCGATGATAAAATTAAAGGCAGCCCGCCTTCAAACGCGGACATAAAACGAATAATATCAGATATTGCACCAAACAGCGGAAACAGAACAAAATTATTGTCACCACGTGGTACAGAGGTAATACGCAAACTTGTAAAGCAAATAAGACAAATAATAACGCCTGCTGCTTTTTAGTTGGTTCAATTTTGTGCCACACAATTTTGTCTAGATTATAGAATAAATAATGTCAGTTAAAAATTATCTCGATCTTGCCGAAGAACATGATACCGACGACACAGTGACAAAATTTAAATATGTCGAGTATCTCGACGAAAACTCAAACGAACCAAATAAAGCTGGCGTCAGAACTTTTTAACACAAGAGACGAGGACGTGTTTCAATTGCCGCACACGGCTGTGTTAGAAGTGCGTGGTCAGTTACAAACTGCGATAGGCGGTGATATTGCAGCTGGTGCAGAAATTGCGCTTGTCAATAACGGGTGGAGTTTATTTAAAAGCGCACGGTACCAACTGGCCAATCAAAATGTGGAAGATATTTCAATGCACTTGCCTATAGAGAGTACAAAGCTAAATATCGTCTCGTACAGTGATGATTATTCGAGATCAGTGGCGACAAACATGATGTGGTTTAAAGATACAGGACTTGGTTTATCTGCATCAGGTGAATTTATTTCAGGTGGTGCTCTTGCACACGGCGCTAACGCTGCTGCAGATCTAGTAATCGTTAGAAATTATCTTAAAGCAAATGCTGTAAAATTTGGTATTAATCCCCAGCTGCAGTGGCAGATGCAAACTCTGTGAGAATCTCGCTGACACAAGTGTGTCATAATCTTAGTATAACACCACCAGGTACAGCCGCAGATGCAGTCGCTATGTTAAAGTTAATAAACGGTGTTATTAGTACACGTACTATAAGATACAATGACGGATATGCCAAATGAAAAGTATTTGCCGCAGAATCTCACCAAATAACAATGGTGCTTCCGTTAAGTACAATATTTGGATTTTGCCGTGAATATAACAAAGTTTGTCGCGGAGTAAAACGCTTATTTTAGATCGAGCTGATCAAAACGATTGTATAATACACGCTGCTGGCGTGGCTGAAGGTCGGTTTGCTATTACAAGATTAGCGCTGTGGATGCCACTAGTTGTTCTGTCTGTAGCTTATACAGTGGAATTCGAATCATTATTGACCGCTTACACGAACAAAATATACTTCCAACAAAACAGAATTTACCAAACAGCAATTCCTAATGCAACTGATTACATCTGGCGTGTTACATTTACGTCAAACGAACAATTATCTTGACATTTGTTCGTTGTATTTTAACGACAGGCACGTCGTAATGATCAAGAAATTAACAACTACGCATTTGATAACATTGATGTCAAACGAATCTTTGTTAGAGTAAATTCTAAACAATATGCCAAACGTGCAGTTGAATGCAATTTTGCCGTGGATGCAACCAGAAACATATCTCGGCCGTATATGTACCTTATGGAGGCTATGCAAAAATATCAGGACGTGGACATTGGATCTCAGATATCAGTAGAGGAATTTCGATCACTGTATCTTATCTTTTGTTTTGACATATCAAAACATTCCGAACGAGTTACTGGATCGAATGCTGATATTGATGTCACCTGGACGCTTGGCGCGCTGCCAGTTGAACAATGTAACGTATATACGCTAAATGTCAGTGATAGATTCTTGACAATTGATGCAACCAAGGGAAGAATGACTGTACAAGTGTGAGCATTGTATGACAAATAAATATAAATTAAAACGGAATACACATTAATAATAGAAAACAAGGTTTCTATATCAGAAACCCCATTCCCCCTCCAAAACCCTTCTATGTTGACATTCTGTCAGCTCAAAATAATTACTTTCATACATTCTGATAAAATGTGTTTTGTCGGGGTAAGGTGGTCTCTGAGATAGAAACAGCTTGTTTTCTATTACTACTATAACCGTCATGTTGAATATTAATCGAAAAGTAAACAATAACCGTCACATATTTTATGATAATCTTTTTCAAACCTACTGGCTCTCATTGGCAGAATATCTGTTAAAATACTGTCAGTAATACGAAACTCGCGTATTAAATCGTCCATGTCATATTTTACACCTCACCAATAAGATCATATCTGACCAAGTAATTTTTTCATAAGTGATTCTTGTTATTTTGCAGGCATTTGTTTTTTAGTCTCAAGTCGAGGCTCAATTCTTTTACACGCTGTTGCAAGAGATACACCATCACCAGATATTATTAATAAAAACGGGTTTAATGATGCGCCACTTGAAATTATACCAGAGCTAGTCATTAGCAGTGGTAAAGATGATATTACTCGAAGTATTCTACTGTAATACTTATAACATTGTGTTACACACCAGGGATTTTTATGATAAAATTTTGTAATATTGTATTAGTGCGTCCACATCCTGTTTTGGAATTTCATCTGAAATATGATTGAAATCGATGATTTGAGTTTTCGTTATACAATATTTGCTTACACGTTTTATACAATACTAAAAACTCTAGTACCAACAACTGAAAATCAAGAAACTCGCGGATTTTATTATTCTTAGGATCAGCTATAAAATCTCTGTACTCGTCATAATCATATGACGAAGTATCGTCGTATTGTTCATCTGTTAGTACCTCATTTGTTTAACCAACTGTAGTAATAAAACGTGTTTTCTACTTCACGTTCATACAAATCTGTTTTATTTACCACATCACCGTATTTTCTTTCTGTTTCATCAATAAAATCTAATACCAAGCTTATCTGATCCAACGTGAAATGTTTGAGGACAAGATATTGTCTGATAATTGCGTATGCGACTATGAAATTTTTAACATTAATTTTCGGATTATATCCCAATTAATTATGAGAAAACTAATAATAGTACCTACTTTTATCATTAATCTTGCATATGGTTCTGTGAAGATTTTCTCAATTTTATTGTAATAAATTCGTAATGACAATTGTCTAGAGCGCTGGAGTGATGGAAATGGGACAACGTCTTATTCCTTTATGTCGTAATAAGAATCAATATTTCCTTCCAACCTTGTTTGTGCTACTTCTTTTAAAAAGTTTTCCCGCTCATCATCACTGAGGTCACTAATTTCATTGTCAAAATCTTTGATTATCTTCAGAGATCTGTCAACAATAATCGGATAGAATTCAGGTTTTCTACGTATCATTGGTAGATTTGCGTTCGTGTACACTTTAATAATTAACTCTGCATCCACTGTCATGTTAACGATTTTAACTGGCGTTTCTTTGTCGTGGTAGTACATGCCGAGATTCTTAAAAATTCCTTCTTTTCAAAAACTATTATATAACTTCTTGTTCCTTTTTATTCCTATTATCTTAGATTCCGCTAGTTTGTCAAGACGACTATGATTGTCGTTTATTCGTTTTTCTTTCTTCGCTTTTCCACGATATGTTGGTGCTTTTATTAAGTTCGATTTTATTATCAAATCTATATTTTTAAAATCAAGCTCGAGCAATATTTGTTTTAACATAATTTCAACTTGCTTTTGTTTTTCTAGACAATCATCTGGATGACAATAACTTCTTATAAGATCAAAGTTTTCTATTCTTTTATAAGTTGTTGTCCTCGCATATGCATAACAAGACTACAAATTTTTTCTTCATCTGACAAAGGAGAGTTTATCAATGGAATTAAAAAAAATTCCTGGTATTTATTGAGTGATTCGTTTCCAACATCTTTTTTAGGGTTAAAAATATTATCATAAAATTCCCTTGCAATGGTTCTAATTGATGATTCTGACATTATTTAATAGCATTACATTAAATTTGATCGCCGATCGTGTATATTTGAAATGCTGTCAATCCTGGAAACGGGTGTTCAGCGGTGAAAACATAAACTATAAAATATAAGTACTTGTGGAGGTTATTTGCTTTGTTGTTCTTGTTGTTATAGGGTTTAACGCCATTTTTCAGCACTAGATAGGCTATACATGGCGGCCAGTATTAATGGTGGAGGAAGAACCCTGGAAAACCCCGGGAAGAACCACCGACCCACGAGAAGCTACTGGCAGGCTTTCTCACGTACCCACGTTAGCCGAGCCTGGACTCGAACTCACGCAGACAGAGGTGAGATGGCAGTGATCCGTAACGATCAGCGCTTTAGACCACTCGGCCACTCGGGGCCCCGGAGGTTATTTGCAGTTGGAATTGTAAAATATTGTGTTGTTGAGATGTACGTATTTTCTGTACTATGCAATGTTGTCCAGTTGATATCAACATTTGATCCCTGCAACTGCCAATTATAAATTCGACCAACACTAGAGTTTAATCGACCTCTGGCAATCTGGCGACGTAACAAAAAGGTAAATTTATTGAACTGTATCATAAGGAAACAAAATATAAATATATATTCTTTTTATTTGATAAATTTGCACGTGATTTTAAAAAAAAACTTTCGCTGCTGTAATGAAAAGTATCTTGAGTAAAGTTTTATCAAACTGTTATTGAATAATAATATGGATAATAAACGAGCAAAGTACAGAAAATATATAGAAGATCTAAAACAAATTGCTCAATCTCATGCAGAATTTAGGAAAAAAGTTAAAGAAGGACGACGTGGACAGGTAGTTGCCGCTGAGGAATCAGCTAGAATTTTAAAACCAGTTACTGAGGCTTTACTTGGAAAACAACCTGAAACTTAGCGCCATCAGAAGAAGAACTTAAAAAATTACAGGAAAAAGGTTTACTTGGATTAATTAAAGAACAACAAGAAGCCGCAATTATAAGATCTGAGGAAGAAAACAGAAGAAGGTTGGCTGAGGCACATACAGATTATACAGTTGGTTCTGGCAGAAGACAAACTGAGATAGATCGGCTGATTCATGATCCGATGAAGCTTGAACGACGATTATCACAGGCAGTGGCAGTTCATCCGACGGGAAGAAATTGGATGAGATGAAGAAAATGATGGAGGATATAAAAGAAATGGAAAGTGAAAGAGATAAATCTTTAGGGAGTGGCGTGAGGAAGAAGAAGCTAAAAGAGAAGCTTTTAGAAAAGAGAATGGATTGAATGTCCAAGACAGAGAAAGATTCGAAGCTGCTGTAGAAAATATAAACAACGAAATAAAAGATTCCGAGTATAAGTCGTTCAACAGAGAACACAATTTTAAGGCTTTAAGTATAGATAATATTTTAAAGAAAGACTACAACTCGGATGAATAAAATTTAATGTTAACGGAGATAGCAGAAGAAAGTCAGAAATATATCAAAGAAGCAGTGCCAGAAAATGAAAATTACAGAGAAGGTATTAGAAATGTCCGACACAGTATTATCGCCGATCTTTACATTAAAGCCATTAATCAAATAAAGCAAAGAAAGTTCACTCATCACCATAATGTTTTGAGCACCAAATCAAAAGAAATAGATGAAGAACGAATAATGGCCATGCCACTTATAGCGCATATAGATGACCCTACTGCCAGACAAGCTGAACTAGATCGGTTAATTGATAATCCATCTCAAATCAGAGAAAGGTTACAGCCAACTGTGATGGAGAGTCAACATGCAAGTAAAACAACATTTCAGCCAACTGCAACAGGATACATTAGTCAACAAGCGGTTGTATCAGATATTGAGCGAGAAAGAAATGATATTCTAAGGCGAGCGCAAGCTAAAATAGAAGGTCGGGAATACAATAATTTTTTTTAAAGAATACAACATTGACATTAATGATATTGAAAATTGGGAAGAAAACAAATACAATGCACTAATTAAAAAACTATACGATATTATAAAAGCCGGCGATAGAGCTTAGAATAAAATGAATGCAGTTACAAAAGTTGAAGATCGTTGTAAATATGAGGACACCTTTAGACAAAGCATTATTGCAGATGTTATAAAGAACGCAGTAATGATATTTAAAAGTAAACTTGATAAAGGAATGGTCTTTCAAAGTTTGCTTGAAAATTAAAATTATTTTCGCTTTGAAAAAGCTAGAACTGGAGTAAGAGTATTTACATCAACAGCTGATATGATTGGCAGATCAATGTTGTTGATATTATCGAAAGAAGCTGGAAATGTTGGTGTTGAAATTGACAATGAAGTAGTTGATATACTTGATTATCTATGATCGAAAGAATTACTAACATCGGACGAATACGAAATTTTACACCGCGATATAATCGCGGGAGATATCATTATGTCATTTGCTAAATAAAGATGTCAAAAATAGTATTACTTGACTCTAGCACGGCTGCAAAAGATAGCGCAAATTTTTCAGTGAATTATATTCCGCCAATGCAACTAGATCCTCAGAAAAAATATGTAATTGGACTAATGTCCTGCACGGCGTGGCATTATATGGCTAAAGTAAAAACTAATCTTAATGATGAATTTACATTTCAACCGAAATTGTCGTCGTGGATAAGATTTGCAATTCCACAAGGCGCCTATAATATTACTGATCTAAATAAAACAATAAAAGAGGTTCTTGCAAAAAACAACACAGTGGACAATGATAACTTTGAGCTAACACCAAATTATAACACGTCACGCGCAAGAATAACATTAAAGAATAATATGATGATCGATTTTCATCGCCAGCAAGCATTGCGTCACTGCTCGTATTTGATCATCGACGGTACGGATCAAATACAAAACAAACTGTAATATATGACGGTGATCTGCCAGTAAATATAACTGACGTAAACAAAATATTAATAAATTGCTCTGTTGCGTCTGGATCTTACTCGGCTAAGGGAAGTAAAGGACGAACAATATACAATTTTTCGCCAGACGTTCCGCTGGGTTCACATATGCAAATTATTCCACCGCAGGCTATTTAGTATCCGTTAAATGTTGAAAATCAAATAACAAATAAATCTGCAATTGACGGATCAGTCTGGACGACAACTTGATCTTAACAATGAATATCTTACTTATTGCCTACACCTGCGATTCCAATAAGTTTTGTTCAACTTCGTTGTATAACATGAGACAAAGTAAATAAAATTACAGAAGAAAAATAGTTGGAGTATTTTTAAGAAATATATTTACTAAAACTATTGAAAGTGCTCCTGGAATAGCGCATAAAGTTGCGCCAATAGCACTGGACGCATCAAAAACCTTTGCGACCGGAGTTGCATCTGCCACTGATAAAATAAAAGACAACAGGTCAGAAATAAAACAAGTTATATCAGAAATCGCACCGACGGAAGAAACTAAACGTGCAATGATAAGAATAACAAAAAAACGTTTATCGCCAAGACGAGAGCAAATTATTATCTAAGGCAACAGCGCCAAAGTTTATATAATCTAAAAAATTAAAAAAAAAATGTCTGTTAAAAATTATCCCAACTTAGCGGAGACCTCTGACGTAGATGATAGAGTAACAGAATTTCAGTATGTTGAATATCTCGACGACAATTCTATGAGCCTAATATGGCTGGCAGTAGAACATTTCATACACGCGACGAGGATGTATTTATTTTGCCTCATAAAGCAATGTTGGAAGTTGGTGGTCAGATTATGAGAGTAGCTAATCCACCTGCTGAAATTGCAGCTGGAAAGCAGAAATAGCTCTCATAAACAACGGTTGGAGCTTATTTAAAGGTGTCAGGTATCAGCTAGCTAACCAAATAATGGAAGATATTCCAGATCACCTACAAGTTGCAAGTAGAGTACTAAGTATTATTTCGTTTAGTGATGATTACTCTAGATCGACTGCAACTAACATGATGTGGCTTAAAGACACTGGAGCTGGTGCAGCTGTGTCAGGTGCATTTATTTCAAGAGGAGTATTAGAGCATGGGGCTGATGCAGCTGCAGATGCTTTAATTGTAAAAAATTGTCCTATTGCTAATGCTGACAATTTTGGTATAGCCCCATCATTACTGCAGGCGCTAACGCAGACGCTACAGGAGTTTCACTTACTGCTGCTTGTAATAATATTGGTATAACACCACCAGGTGCAGATGCGGACGGTGTTGCAATGTTAAATTTGATTAATAACGCAATTAGCGTAAGAAATATACGTTACAATGAAGGTTATACTAGGAGAAAGGCACTTGCAGCAGAATCCGTCAAATGACGATGATGCTGCCATTGAGTACAATATTTGGATTTTGTCACGATTACAATAAAGTATTTCGTGGAGTTAAACACACTTATTTTAAATCGGACAGAATAAAATGATTGTTTACTTCGGAATGGCGGCGCTGATGCACAATTTATCATAAAAAAACTTGTTTTGTGGATGCCACGAATAACACTGTCATTAACAAAAGTAGTAGAATTAAATCATATGCTTCAAAAATACACAAAGAGAATTTATTTTCAGCAACATAAAATATATAAGACTGCAGTTCCAAATGCTACCGACTACACATGGCGAGTCACAACAACGTCAAGCTAACAACTACCACAACAATTATTTGTTGTATTTCAGCGACAAGAACGACGCGGTAATCAACAACAGAATAATGCAATATTTGATAACGCTGATGTTAGGAGAATATACGCCAGGACAGGATAAACTCCAAGCAGTATCCGGAACGAGTGACAGAATGCAATTTCGCGGATGACGCTAATAAAAATCTTACTCGACCGTCTATGTATCTTACAGACTTGGTGCAGAAATATCAGGACGTTGGAGATGGATCTCAAATATCAGTAGAGGAATTTCGTACACTTTATACGATATTCTATTTTGATGTTAGAAAACGCAACGAGCGAGGTGTTGACTCGACAGCTGATATTGAAATTACCTGGACATTAGGTATGGTTCCAGCAGATGCGTTGTACATTTAATGCGCTGGTGATCAGCAACAGATTGATAACAATTGACTCTGTCGGAGGTAAAATGACAGTCCAAGTTTAATATAACTCCCTTGATATATGGCAAAATACATCGGAAAAGAAACATATTTGACTGAGGGTCAAATTAAAAAATTAGCGGCTGCTATTGCTAAGCATATGCCGGTATCACTAAAAATTAATTCATCGACAACGGGCGGTATTTTAACAAAATTAATGCTAACTAAAGCACAAATAAATAAATACGATCGCGGTAAACCGTTTGTTTTAAATCTAGGCGCGTCACAAGTAACTGCTATGGCTAAGAGTGGCGGTTTTCTTGGTCCGGCAATAGCCACACTAGCCAAAACGTTAATACCTAAAATTTTTCCCGTACTTGGTACATTACGATTATCAGCAGCATCTGGCGCAGTATCTGACGCAACAGAAAAGGCTGTCTCTGGAGACGGTATAAAGAAAATTTTTGTCTAAAACTTTAATATAATGCCACGACGAAAGACAACAAAAAGGAAAACAACAACAACAAAAATAGACGCGATCGCGAGAAACAAAGAAAGGCGGATTTATAGGACCATTACTGGAGGAAGTAGCGGGAAGTCTGTTCCCAATCTGCTTGGTATTGCTCGAGGACTAACATTACTAGGAACACGCCCGCGTTAAGTAACTTTATAACTTGATAAGTTAAAAAAAAATTAAAAACTTCTACCGAGTTTATTCCAAAGATGAACTTGACAATACACAAGGTGGTGGTTCGCGTGTGATAAATATACAAGATTTCAACGACGGATCTTGCACACATTGGGAAGCAATTTACAAAAACAACTATTTTGATTCATTTGGAAATCCTCCCAGTGTTATAGTAAAAAAAATATATCTCAACAAAAGATATAAAATAATAAATTATTCGTCTAATCAGATTCAGCCAGTTGGAACACCAGCTTGTGGATACTGTTGTATAATGTTTATAAAACAAATGTCCGAGCCTAATTTCAATTTATTAATTTTTTTTTACAGTTTGACAATCAATTTTCCCACGTTAATGATGAGATTGCAATTAATTTTATCTAAACTAAGGAATATGTCATCATATTGTCTCAAGTGCAAAACTAAAACAGAAAATAAAGATGAAACAACAGAAAAAACAGAGAACAACAGGATAATGCTAAAAAGTATTTGTGCAATCTGTGGAACAAGAAAAAGTATGTTTCTTAGAGAAATTATCCGTAGCTGGAATCTGCGGCAAGGTTATTTTAGTAGATGATTAATAAATAATGTTATGCGAGTGCGATTGTGATAGTGATCTCTGTCTGGAGCGAAATAAAGTTGTTACATACTGACATAAATGCAACAACAGAGAAATAATTAGAACAGGTATATATATATCAAATAATTGGCAAGTTACCAAAACCAAAAGGAGGTTGGATATTACCAGGCCATAACTACACTGGACCATATAATCTGCTTGATAAGCAATTAGATAATCCGCTGCCCGGACAAGAGCCATACAATCAAGTTGATGCAATAGCAATGCGTCACGATAAGCACGGCTATGATAAGATAATGTTAGATGAACTACGCGACATGAAACCAAAAGGAATCAGAGAACGTTTTGTTAGAAGGCTGGTGCGGAGATTAATTGGAGCAAAATACAAGTTAGGTCTTGGAAAAGAATTGTATAATGATCTTGCAGCTGAATTACTCAAACCTGAAGAAAAAAAAAAACATTTCCGCTGACGTTATCTGGGCGATAGATTTAGTTGATGTGTCAAATCTTGCTCCAAAGAAATATGTTTTTAACGTTGTAGATGTTTCTAGTAAACACGCCTTTAGTGTACCGGTATCAGATAAAACAGGAACATCGATAACTGATGCACTAAAACAAATAATAACAAGTACAGAAAGAAAGCCAAACAGAATCTGGACCGATCATGGAGCGGAGTTTTTTAATAAAAACATTTAAGCAGTTTTTAGAGCAAAATAACATCCAAAAATATGTTACTAGAAATGAAGGTAGGAGCGTTATCGTCGAGCGATTTAATCGTACACTAAACGAGCTGATACATAAACATTTGACAGCTAAGAATACAAATAAATATATCGACGATCTACAGCAGAGTGTTAATGATTATAATAACACGAAGCACAGATCAATAAAAATGTCACCAAATGATGCAATTAAAAATCCGATTCTTGCAAATGAAAACATGTACCGCAGATATAAATTTAAAGTTGGTTATAAAGTTAGAATTTCTCTGACGAAAACAATATTTGAAAAAGGATTTACTCCAAACTGGAGCGAAGAAGTATTTGTTGTTGATAAAGTTTTACTGACAATACCTATAACATATGAGTTGAAGGATTTATTGGGTGAGCCTATAACTGGTAACTTTTACGAGCAGGCACTGCAGAAAACTGAGCAAGATATATTTCTTATTGAAAACGTTATCAGGAAAAAAGGTTATAAAAGTTTAGTTAAATGGAGAGGATACAGGGATAAATTTAACAGCTGGGCTCCAACCAAATCTATATTAAAATAATAACATTGTTATAAATTTGCTCGTATTTAACAGTACAGATTTACATCTGGTCGGTCTACACAACGACATTAAATGCAATTTTCTTGCATTATCGACTGGCATCAAATTAAATATTTTAGCAAAAATAAAATCGTATTTTATGCTCCTTTGTTGGCTAGGAATTTTCACATTGAGAAAAGGTTTTATAAATTGCCAAAATATTTGTTGCTCGGCAATAGTAAAATTAAATTTTATTATTTTTTGGGGTGATATGATACTTAACATTATATCGTCTAGTTGTCGGTCTGCTGTAATTTGTTTATCAACCACAACCACGATCTCGTCTTGTTCATCGTCATTGTTAAATAAAATGTCATCTTCTGTATAACCAACCAAGATAAAATATCATCAGAAAGTTAACATATTAAACTATCATGAACAATCCGAGGAAGTCCGAAAATGTTTATCAGGGTATAGTTATTAATCTGTTGACGTTATTGTTATGCAAGGTGATTCTAATAAGATTCTGCTAACATCGGCAGCAAAAAATTGACTTAATGACAGAACATTTATTACACTAAAATTTAACAATGTTGATGTTTTAACGTTTGCTCATAATTGTCTTACCAAAACTGAGCTAAAAAATATAATTAATCGTCATATTTGAAGACGATTCTGTCAAATGCTAATTGTGATGTTGCCGCATTTGTTATTCCAAATGTTATTGCTCTGGAATTTATCTTAAAATATCTTTCAGCAACCGTCATCGAAGGAAATTTTAGTTCCCCATCTGTTCAAGATTAAATGAAACAATAGTTTTAACTTTACTAAAAGTATTACCTTTGTTTCCTCGTCTGTTATTTTCTTGCTGAACGACAAGCTCAATGTTTTCCAGACGATTATTTGTTTTAATTCCGTTGACGTGGTCTATCAATAAAACATTAGGTATAGGTCTGTTAAATGTTTCGTAAATAAAAATGTGGTTATAATAACCAAACTGATTAGTTAGTGTTCCTCTGACACTTATTTTAAGATAACCAGTGTTATTTATTATTCCTTGCACTTCTGTAGTTTTTCTTTTTCGAGTAATTCATTTATCATTCGCCTCGTAAAAATCAAACACGGGATGACGTTGAACTTCATTTTGTAAAGACAGGTTTTCAATGTTATCATCAGTAACTGCGTCGTTGACATGATATACTCGTTGTCCTTCTGGAATTTCATCACAAAACAAAGTGTAAATAAAATCTTTCCTAAGGATTCAACACGCTCAGCATTGTCACTTTTGACGCCAATCTTATAACCAGCTGGTGTTGCTTTACCAAATGCTTGTCCGTATTTGACGTGAATCACTCACCCTAACATATGTCCCGCGTATAAGTTATACTTGGGATGAACATAATAGTACTCCTTCTCGCTTGCGCTTGTCAGATTTTGTTTCCTTATACTATAAGCATTTTTCATCTTTAATTGAAAATTCAAATTCTCCAATTAAATATATAAATATAGTATCATGCAGAAATTGCGAGACATTGCCAAAAAGAGCCTTATAGGAGAACATACAAAAATAGAAACTGCTTTTGCAGGATTTGACAACAGCTATCGTTTTGATAATCAAATCGTTTTAGTAAATTTTAACTCTACAAATTTGTTTCATCTTTTGCATCCAATTGTAACGCGAGAACTTGCAGTTCATAGAAGTATCAAACTAATAGTGCACTATCATATTACTTTATCAAAGTTACTTGCACTACCTGATAACGTAGATTTCATGAACGAGATTGCTAAACCATATTTAACAGTTAAATCACGAAAAAATATTAGCTGGAACAAATATTTCCTCAGTCGCCGATGAAATACATCAGGAAATAAATAACAAATTGGAGGAATTTACTGTATCAGAATCAGGTTGGAAATTTGAAATGATAAAAGAAGATTTATTTCACAAGCAAGATATAACGTACTTCGCGGTAGTTCTTACGTTGATCTCCCACAAAAAATTAAATATAAAAAAATGGTGCATAACGTAAAGAACTTTGATGACAGATGTTTCCAGTGGGCTATTTTTTCTGCGATGTTTCCAGCAGGAAAAAAAAATGCTAATCGCGTTGACAAGTATTTTAGTCACGTATCAAAATTAACTTTAAATGGAATTGACTTTCCAGTTGCAGAAAATCAATTACCAAAGTTTGAAAAGCAAACTAATATTTCAGTTAATATAGTTTGTCTTGATGAGCGTGAAAATGTTTATCCAAGGTATAATTCAAAGAAAGCTTCGCAATCGACAATAAACTTGCTGTTTTATAAGAATCATTACGTTTGGATCAAACACTTTAACGGCATAGTTGGCAGACAATATAAAAAAGATAAAAATAAGAAATATTTTTGCTACCGTTCTTTACAAGGTTTTTCTAAAGACGAAAAACTGCAAAATCATCTTAAATACTGTGTTAATGTTCAAAAAATAGCAATGCTAGGAGAAAAAGAAAATGTATTAAAATTTTAAAATTTTAATCATAAATTAAATATTACGTTTGTTATTTATGCCGATTTCAAGTGTCTACTTGTCCCTGTGGCAGGCGCAGAAAATGATCCAAATAAATCAAGCACCAGAAAAATACAACAGCATGTTCCTTGTGGATTAGCTTATAAAATAGTTTGTTGCACTAACGATAATTTCTCAAGTCCAATAAAATTGTAAAGAGGTAAAAGTCCTGACGTTTGGTTACTAAAAAATATAATAGACGATGTTAATAAAATTTTCCACAGATTATCTAAAACAACTCCAATAAAAATAACAGCAAAACAACAAATTGATTTTGATGAGGCAGTTAATGGTCATATCTGTGAGAAACCTCTTCCTGACAAGGTTCAGGCGATAAACTGAGCGATCATTGTCTTCTAACCGACCGATATCGCGGAGCAGCACATAATAATTGTAATTTGAAATTTCATGCGCCAGATTTTATTCCTGTCGTTTTACATAATTTTCGTGGTTATGATAGTCATATCATTGTCGAAGCATTTGGCGATGAGGAAATTGAATCTAAACTAAAATTAAATAATGTAATAAAATCTATTCCAAACAATTTTAAAATGGATATGTCAGTTACGATTGGCAAATTATGTTTCATCGACAGTCTGCAATTTATGGCAGCACTATTAGACGAGCTTGTAAAAGGTTGTAGCAGTTTCAATAATTTAAATAGTTGCTTTGGTGAAAACTACGTAACTCTGACAAAAAAGGAGTCTTTCCGTATGAGTATCTCGACGACTGGAGCAAATTTGGTGAAACTTCTCTTCCTGACAAAAATAAATTTTACTCTAAGTTAGAAAATGAAAATATTACAAAAGACGAGTATAAATATGCACAGGATAATTTGGAATAAATTTAGTTGTAAGACACTTGGTGATTGTCATTATTTTTATTTGAAAACATGTATTATTACTAGCAGATGTTTTCGAGAGTTTTCGTAAAGTTAGTCATGAAAATTATGGATTAGACCCGTGTTGGTATTATTCTGCGCCAGGATTGTCATGGGATGCTCTGCTAAAAACAAGCAGGATAGAATTGGATCTCTTGACAGATGTTGATATGTTTAATATTATTGAAAAAGGTATCATAGGCGAAATTAGCGCAATAACAAAAAAATATGCGGTAGCTAATAATAAATATCTGAAAAATTGTGACTAAAACTTACCTTCAAATTATATTATTTATCTAGATCAAAATAATTTGTATGGTTATGGAATGTCAGAGAAAATGCCGTGTAGTGGATTTCATTGGATAACTCCAGATCAATTTCTTAAAGAACTGAGAAAAATCTCCCAGAAAATGTCAGTTATTTTGTTGAAATTGATCTTGATTATCCTAGTTTGTTACATAATCTAAAGAACGACTATCCGTTTTTTGCAGAGTCAATGATGATCGATTATAGTTTAGAATCGCCTGAACAACAGCAATGACAACAGCAAAAAATAAGATCGTTAATAAGCTAGTTCCAAATTTGTTATATAAAAGAAATTACGTGATACATTACAAAATTTAAAACAAGCAGTAGATGCTGGACTCTTTCTGAGAAAAGTTCATTGCGTGTTAAAATTTAATCAATCTCGTTGGATGTCAGATTATATTGATTTAAGTACGAAACGTCGTGCTATTGCTAAGACCGACTTTGAGAAAAACTTTTTCAAGTTGATGAACAATTCCGTGTTTGGTAAAACTATGGAAAATATTAGAACGCGAGTCCATATTGAAATTGTAAATGATGTAAATCGCAGAAATAAATTAGTTAACTATGACGGTTTTGTCAGTATGAAAATATTTAATGAAAATATTGTTGCAATACAGCGACAAAAGACAAATTTAAAGTTAAATAAACCGATTTATGTTGGTGCAGCTGCACTTGACATATCAAAATGGCTAATGTACGACTTTCAGTATAATTTTACCAAAAAGCAGTGGCCAGGTTCGGAGTTGCTATTTACTGATACGGATTCACTGGTTTATAACATAAAATGTGAAGATGTTTATCAAGATAGTTATAAATACCGTGACCTATTTGATTTATCGGATTATCCAGCAAGTAGTGGATTTCATGATGATGCAAATAAAAAGTCATCAGTAAGATCAAAAATGAATTTATGTTTGTGTCAGTTAAGGAATTTGTTGGACTAAGAAGTAAAATGTATGCCGTAATTTTAGATGACGATAAAATGAGAAAAAATGCAAATGGTATTCCCCGCGTATATGTAAAAATGTGTATGAAATTTGACGATTTCAAAGCAGCGCTAGACACCTGCACTATTATATTAAAACAAATATTATCAGAACAAATCATCACAAACTTGAAACAGATACAGTTATAAAACGTGGACTAAGTAATTTTGATGCGAGCAGATATTGCGAGGACGGAATTAATACATTAGCTATTGGACACCACGCAATTTTGTCCAAACTTTATAAATATTGTTCGACAATTTAACATTTGCCGATGGAGTTAGTAGCGAAATTTTAAAAAATAATGGTTAATGGCCAGCAATTATCATTTGAATTTAATGATGAAATTTCAGGTATTTGTTTTAGTAAATTTGATAGAATGAAACTCTCGCTTATTAAATCAAATAACAGCAAATATTTTGATTATCTTGAAAAGTTGAGAGATGAGCTTATGCTGAAATACGATAACCTTCATGATCCAATCAGTCAAGAAAAAAAAAACGCGAAAATTAATATTGACCTAAACCGGTCGAAGGTTTTTGCAAAAGATGGCAAATATGTTCTCACCAGGATAGCAATGAAAGAGTTATTTGAATGTCATTGAAAAGTAAGTGGAAGAAATATTTTTTTTTTATACAAACATGATAATGAATTATTTCTGATAGCTATTGTTCATATTTTAATAATTGGTGATGAGCTTCTTTAAAAGGAGATAACTCTGTCTCTCATCCTTGTATTGTAAAGGGATATAATCTGTCCTCATTAAATAGTTATCCCGCTTTTTACGCAACATGACCGTCTTTAGTCACTGTGAATTACATTGTAACAGAAATTGATATTTTGCATCTTTTAACTCTCCTGATAAATATCTTGCGTTAATTCCACTTTCCTCACCGACGATAGAGATCTCAGAATAAACAATAGGCCA
Organism: Megalonaias nervosa; assembly: GCA_016617855.1. Classification (NCBI taxonomy): domain Eukaryota; kingdom Metazoa; phylum Mollusca; class Bivalvia; order Unionida; family Unionidae; genus Megalonaias; species Megalonaias nervosa. The sequence goes on along the minus strand of JAECUM010009723.1, from coordinate 13,108 downwards.
GGGGAGGAGTGTGATATTACGACAAACGAGTCATTATCGATCGTTTCATATTCACAGACTGTAGAAGGCAGAAATAACCCTGACTGCGAACTAGAGTAATTTATAAAGCCGTTGTATCGTTCCATTGCACCATTGTCACAAATCTGTACATATGGTTTATATACTGACTATACATGAGCCATGTCTGCAATTTTATGCATTTTGGCGTGTTGAGACTGCAATCTATTTTTAGTGTTAAGAACGTTGGATTCTCGTACTCGAGGTCTTGGATATCTATTGGATACTTTCTACTGAAAATCATTCATTCTGAGAATAATAATAATCGTTCTTTCTTAGAATAACAATAATCACTTATTCTGAGAATAACAATAATCGTTTATACTGAGAATAATAATAATCATTCTTTCTAAGAATAACAATAATCACTCATTCTGAGAATAATAATAATCACTCATTCTGCGAATAATAATAATCACTCATTCTGAGAATAACAATAATCGTTCATATGAGAATAACAATAATCATTCATTGTAAGAATAATAATAATCGTTCATTCTAAGAATCGTTCATTCTGAGGATAACACTAATCATTCATTCTCAGAATAACAATAATCACTCATTCTGAGAATAGCAATAATCATTAATTCTGAGAATCATTAATTCCGAGAATCGCTCATTGTAAAAATCATTAATTCTGAGAATCGCTCAATCTATAAATCATTACTTCTGAGAATCGCTCATTCTTAAAATCATTAATTCTGAGAATCATTCTGAAAATCACTCATTCTGAGAATAACAATAATCGTTCATTCTGAGAATCATTCATTCTGAGAATAACAATAATCATTGATTCTAAGAATAATAATAATCGTTTATTCTAAGAATAACAATAATCGTTCATTCTGAGAATAACACAAATCGTTCATTCTGAGAATAACAATAATCATTCATTCTGAGAATAATGATAATCACTCATTCTGAGAATAATAAGAATCGTTCATTCCGAGAATATTAATAATCGTTCATTCTAAGCATAATAATAATCGCTCATTCTGAGCATAATAATAATCGTTCATTCTGAGAATAATAATAATCGTTCATTCTGAGAATAATAATAATCACTCATTCTTCACTCATTCTGAGAATAACAATAATCATTCATTCTGAGAATAACAGTAGTAATAGAAAACAAGCTCTTTCTAGATCAGAGACCCCCTTACCCCGACAAAACATACTTTGTCAGAATATATGAAAGTCATTATTTTGAGCTGACAAAATGTCAACATTGAATGGTTTTGGAGGGGGAAGGGGGTCTCTGAGATAGAAACCTTGTTTTCTGTTATTACTTACACAACCAGAGAAATATACCTAACGCCAGGTTAAATTAAAAAATTATCAGCAGCGGTTGCCAAAAGTAATTCTGTTTCTCTAATGATATCCCCAGAGAATGACAAAGTCGCCGCAGTGAAAATAATGATGACGCAACAGCAAATCAATAATCTTAGTCAGGGAAAATCGTTTGTTCTCAAACTATCCGTTGCACAAATTACATCGATGTGAAAACACGGCGGATTTTTTGGACCAGCATGTTCTGTAATAGATAGCGCAATACCAAAAAAGTTGCCTGTACTAGGAACGGTATCTGAAGACGGTATCAAAACAAATGTATCGTTATTTTTATGTAACAATAAATAATAAAATGCCAGACAAAGCGACAAACTCTAAACAACAGAAAACGATGACGAAGTGTCCTGTAGCGCCAATGAAAACGAAACGAGGAGAAATTATTCATTTCGCTCCACTTTTAGAGGGGTTATCAGGCAATCTAATTCCAAATCTGCTAGGGATAGGACGTGAAATGAAACTACCAGCCAACAGACGCCGTTGAGCAATTTTTATATAATTGAAAAATTGAATGACATTGTCGGATTTCGTGGAGTGCTGCTAAGACAAATTAGATAATGTACCAACCGGCGGTTCGTGTATTGTAAATACACAAAACTTCAATGATGGATACGGCACTCACTGGGTTGCGGTCTATGATAATATTTATCTTGATTCGTTCGGACTTTCTCCGAGTGATCTGATAAAAAATATATCTTTAAAAACATTAGAAAAATAAATTACTCGTCTAATCAACTACAGTCGGTTGGAACATCCGCTTGTGGTTATTATTGCATTACGTTTATCCGACAGATGTCTCGGAGTGAAACCTCTGGATATTCTGATTTTTTAAAGTTTATTCTGCAATTTGACAGGCAACGTTCTCACGCAAATGATGAGATTGCAATTAATTTTCTCTAAACTTAGAAATATAAAATGTTAACATACTGTCTCAAATGTAAAAATAAAACAGAGAATAAAGATGAGACAACGGGAAAAAAAAACAAACATAATAGGATAATCCTAAAAAGTGTTTGTGCCGTTTGTGGTAGAACAAAGTATGTTTCTGAAATCAACAAATGGAGCTGCAGTTATTTTAGCAGATGATTAATTCACGTAGGTAAATATTTTTTGGTCCGCTTTCTTTTTTTTTATTTTTGAGGGTCAAACCTCAAGGGATTTTATATTTGATTTTTAAGATTTTTTTATAAGAACGAAAACCTTTGGTCTAAATTAATTATTTTTAGCTGATCTTTTTTGTCTTTTATGTCGATTTTGATCATATTTTAGCAAGAGATTCCGAAATTTATCAAAAAATCTTAAAATTCAAGTACAAAAACGTTAGAGGTTTGATCTCTAAAAAATAAGAAATCGGACTGATTTTCTTTGATCTTTTAACTATCTTCCCTTAAAAAAATAGGATGGATTTTTAACCAAAACTCGTTAAAAAGCAAAGTTTTTCTCAAAATTTATAAAATGTTTTCAGATTTACAAAATATTTTTCGAAGACGCCGGCAGAGAATCAATCCGATTTGTTATTCTTCGAGGGTCAAACCTCGAGGAGGTTAACGGGAATTTAACATTGGAAAATAAAAAAAAAACGATTGTTTCCGGTTTTCGTCCAATTACTTTTGTTGATTTTTTGCTTGAAATGTCAGAAACATTGTGGAAAATCTCTGAAAAATTGTAAAAAAGTGTGGAAAAATTGGACGAGAACCAGTCAAAAATCGATTTTCTTTTAATATTTTCCAATGTTAAATTCCCGTTAACCCCCTCGAGGTTTGACCCTCAAAATATAAGAAATCGGACTGATTTTCTTTGATTTTCTTTTATAACAATTTTCCCTTAAATGAACATGTACATTTGGTCAGAAAACACAAAAAATCGACCAAAAACAGCATTTTTCAGATGTTATAATAACATTGTTTTGCTGACAAATATTTTCTCGACGATTAAAAATTAAAATAAAATGAAATTTAAATGTGATTATGATAAAGATCGTTGTATAGAAAAAGATAAAATTGTTACATACTGTCAATCATGCAGTCGCCGTGAGGTAATTGGCAGCGGTATTGACATCCACAAATTTATTGGAAAATTACAGAGACCAGAAAGATGGTGGACATTGCCTGGCCACAAATATATCGGGCCGTACAATCCAATAGACAAACAATTAGACTAAAACGATGATCCATTACCAGGACAACGGCCTTATAATCAAGTTGATGCAATAGCAAAGCGTCACGATATCTGTTATCGTGATATACAGCGTACTGAGAACGCTCTTGTAGAGAACTCAAAATTAGACTGTGATAAGGTAATGTTAGATGAACTACATGATATGATAGAAAGTTAGTTCAAGGAATCATAGGAACATAGTATAAGTTAAGACTTGGAAAAGAATTGTATGATGATCTGGCATCAGAATTACATAAACCGAAAAAAAAGTTTCCACGCCGCTGATGATATCTGGGCAATAGGTTTAGTAGATGTTTCAAATCTTGCTCATTTCAACGATAATAAAAAATACTTTTTTAACGTTATTGACGTTTCTAGTAAATATGCGTTTAGTATACCCATTTCGGACAAAACAGAAACATCGATGACTGATGCGTTAAAACAGATAATAACAAGTACAGAAAGAAAACCGAATAAAATTTGGACCGATCACAGAGCGGAGTTTCTTAATAAAAAATTCGAACAGTTTTTTAGAAGAAAATAATACAACAAAAAAAAAAAATATGTTACGGGAAACGAAGGAAAAAGCGTCGTCGTTGAAAGAGCAGTTTTTGGACCAAAATAACATCAAAAAATATGTTACTGGAAATGAAGGTAAGAGAGTTATCGTTGAGCGATGTAATCGTACACTAAACGAGCTGATACATAAACATTTGACAGCTAAAATCACAAATAAATATATTAACAATCTACAGCAGATTGTTGATAAATACAATAACACGAAGCACAGATCAATAAAAATTTCACCAAATGATGCAATTAAAAATCCAATATTAGCAAATGAAAACATGTACCGTCGACATAAATTTAAAGTTAGTGATAAAGTTAGAATTTCTCGGACAAAAAAAAATAAATATTTGAGAAAGGATTAACCCAAACTGGAGCGAAGAAGTATTTATTGTCAATAAAGTTTTAATGACAATACTGGTTACCTTTGCACTAAAAGTTTTATTAGGTTAGCCTATAATTGTTAGATTTTACGAGCAGGAATTACAAAACGCTGAACAAGATGTTTTCGTTATCGAACGAGTAATTGAAAAGAGTGGCAATAAAAGCCTTGTCAAGTGGCGCGGTTATAGCGATAAATTTAATAGTTGGGTACCAACCAAACAAATAATGAAATAATGTTTTTGCAGATTTCCTCGTACTTACGTTCGACACATTTACATTTTATTGGTTTAGATAATGATATTAGATATCATCTTCGATTGTCAGAAAGTTTCATTAGATTAAATATTTTGACAAATTGAAAATCGAATTATCTATTTTTCTGTCCGTCTGGAATTTTAATGTTTAAAAAGGGTTTTATCAGCCGCCAAAAGGACTGATTCTCGGCTACTGTAAAATTAAATTTCAGATTTTTCTTTGTGATATGATATTTTACAATATATCGACCAGTTGTCGGTCTGCTGTAATTTTTTTTACTAACTACAACTACAATCTCGTTTTTTTCCTTGTCGTTGTTAAGTAGAATGTCATCCTCTGTGTAGCCAACCGAGTCGTGTTTATCTGTGACTATAGTGTCGCCTGCTTTAAACGCATCGTCCGCGATTATATCAGCAAGTCGTTTCATCAAGTCCATATTATAATATATTTTTATCTAATTTATAATAATAAGATGACTAATGAGATAAAATATCATCAGAAAGTTAATATATTAAATTATAGAGAATCAGCCGAAGGAGTGCGAAAATGTTTGTCAGGATATAGTTATTATTCTGTTGACGTTATCGTTATGCAAGGTGATTCTAATAAGATTCTGCTAGCAGCGGCGGAAAAAAAAATAAACTTAATGACAGAACATTTATTACACTAAAATTTAACAATGATGATGTTTTAATAGTTGCTCATAATTGCTTAACTAAAACGAACTAGAAAATATAATTAATCATCATAATTCAAGACGATTCTGTCAAATGTTTATTGTGATGTAGCTGATTTTATTATTCCATCTGCAACAACTTTTATTGTTGCCGGATTTATCTTATAGTATTGAGCAGCGGAATAAATTGATTTGAATTTTAGTTCCTCATCTGTACTAATGTTATATGATATTATAGGTTTAGCAGGACATCTGAAATTAATACCACCACCACGTCCTGGACTGCTATTTTCTTTTGGCGTGACAAGTTCGCGGTTTTCTAGACGATTATCTGTTTTACTTCGGTTGACGTGGTCTATTACCAAATCGTTAGGTATAGGTCCGTTGAACGTTTCGTAAACAAATCTATGGCTAAAATTATCAACAAAATCTGTTTTTGTTCCTCTAACAGTTACTTTAAAATATCCCATGTTATGTATGGCACCAACAACCTTTTTAGATGTTTTGTTTCGAATAATTCCTTTATCATTCGCCTCGTAAAAATCAAACAGGGGATGTGGTTGAAATTCGTTTTGCAAAGACAAGTTTTCAATGTTATCATCAGTAACGGCGCCGTTAACATAATATACTCGCTGTCCAGCTGGTATATCTCCGCAAAACAAAGTGTAAATAAAATATTTTTTAAACATTTCTACTTTCTCAGTATTATCTCCTTTAACATTTATCATCATTCCAGCTGGTGTTGCTTTTCCAAACGGTTGTCCGTATTTGACGTGAATCACCGACTCTAGCATATTTCCCGCCTACGAGTTGTGCTGGGGGTGAACATAATAATACTTTTGCTCGCTTGCGAAATTCTGTGTCATTATTCTATAAGCATGTTATATCTATAATTGACTGTTCAACTAGCGCATGCGCACATCGATCGAACAATCAATTAGAGATATAATATTATATAATATAATAATTTTGAAGTTTCGTGATATAGCCAAAAACAGCCTTTAAGATGAACTTACAAAAATAGCTACCGCTTTTGCAGGATTTGATAACAGCTATCTGTTTGATAAACATGTCGTCCTGGTAAATTTCACTGCGACGAATCTTCATCATTTGTTAAAACCAACTGTAAAACGTGAACTTGAAAAACATAAGGGTTTGAAAATACTAGTGCAATATAACGTTATATTTTCAAAGCTACTTGGGACAGTAGAGGCAATTGCAGACCCTTACATTAACGCAAAATCAAAACGTGCTTTGTTTGTAACTCATCTTTCATCACCTGCTGATGAAATACACCAGGAAATTTGGGAAAAAATTAGAAGAATTTACAGAATTAGGTACGGGTTGGAAGTTTGAGATGATTACTGAAATTTTATTTCACACAATCAACAATAAACTTGTTGTTTTATAAGAATCATTACGTTTGGATCAAAAACTTTAATGGACTTGTTGGTAGACAATATAACAAATATAAAAATAAAAGTACTTCTGTCATCGCTGTTTGCACGGCTGCTCTGACAATGAAAAATTGCAATAGCATCTACAGTATTGTAATAATATACAACGAATAACGATGCCGTCCAAAGATAATAATTTATTACAGTTCGTCAATCATAAGCACAAACTAAAAATTCCTTTCATCGTATACACCGACTTCGAGTTTTTATTTCAGCCTGTGCTTGGCGCAGAGAATAATCCTAACCAGTCGAGTACAAGAAAAATTCAAAAATCATATTCCGTGCGGAGTGGCGTATAAGGTAGTTTGTTGAAGCAAAATTTTGTCATGTTTGTAAAAAAGCCTTTGACTCTACCGATAATGAAAAAGTACGTGGTCATTGTCATTTGACCGGGCAATATCGTGGAACGGCTCACGATAATTGTAATCTAAAGTTTCATGCTCCAGATTTTATTCCAGTTGTCCTACACAACTTCCGAGGATATGATAGTCATATTATCGTAGAATCTTTTGGTGATCCTGAAATAACGTCTCGTTTAAAACTCGATAATACGATCAAGTGTATCCCAAATAATTTTGAAAAGTATACGTCACTTACTTTAGGTAAGTTGCGTTTTATCGACAGCCTACAATTCATGGTACCGTCGTTGGATGAGCTAGTAAAAGGTTCTAGTTAGTTTGATAATTTACAAGATTATTTTGGAGATAAATTTAATCTATTGACGGAAAAAGAAGTATTTCCGTACGAGGAACTCGACGATTGGGGTAAAGTTGATAAAACTTCTATACCTGACAAAGATAAATTTTATTCGCAACTAAAAAAGGAAAATATAACTGATAACGAGTATAAATACGCAGAAGATACTTGGAAAGAATTCGATTGCAAGACGTTTGGCGATTATCATGATTTGTATTTGAAAATTGATGCGTTATTGTTGACGGATGTATTTGAAAGCTTTCGAAAAGAGAGTTATAATAATTATGGACTCGATCCTTGTTGGTATTACTGTGCTCCCAGGTTATCTAGGGATGCTTTGTTAAAGTTCAGTAAAGTGAAGTTAGAATTGCTGACTGACGTTGACATGTTTAACTTTATCGAGAAAGGTATTCGATGTGGTATTTGCGTGATAACAAAAAATTATGCGGAGGCAAACAATAAGTATATGAAAAGTATAATCCTGAGCTTCCATCGAAGTATATCGTTTATCTCGATTTTAATAATTTGTACGATTATTCGATGTCAGAACCAATGCCATTTGATGGATTTCATTGGATTACGACTGACCAATTCCTAGCGGAAACAGAAAAAAATGATACCTGACGATGTTTCGTATTTCTTTGAAGTTGATCTAGATTATCCTACTCCGCTACACGATTTGCATAACGAATATCCATTTTGTGCGTAATCAATAATAATAGATTATAGTTCATTATTCCAAGAGCAACAAGCAACAGCATCACCAAGACAAAATTCTATGGTAAAAAAGTTAGCACCAAATTTACTTGAGAAGAAAAATTATGTTTTACATTAGAAAGTTTTAAAACAAGCAATAGACGCTGGTCTCGTGGTAAGGAAAGTTCATAGAGTTTAATCAGTCGCCGTGGATAAGAGGTTATATGAACTTAAACACCTCGATAAGAGCCGTAGCGAAAACCGATTTTGAAAAAAAATTCTTTAAACTTATGAACAACTCCGCAGGAACAAACTTGTGTGAGACGACGATTTTGTCAGTATGAAATTTTGTAATGAAAAGCTTGTAGCGATTCAGCAACGAAAGACAAATTTAAAACTAAATAAGCCGATTTACGTTGGAGCTTCTGTAGTTGATTTGTCGAAGTGGCTCGTATACGATTTTCATTATAATTTTTTTAAGAAGTACTGGCCATCAAGTAGATTATTGTTTACCGATACTGACTCACTTGTTTATGAAATTTAATGTGAGGACGTCTATCAGGATATTTACAGTAACCGACATATGTTTGATCTCTCCGATTACCCTCGTGACAGTAAATTTTATGATGATACAAATAACAAAGGTTATTGGTAAGTTAAAGGACGAAATGAACTCGAGCATCATCAAATATTTTACCGGATTGCGGAGTAAAATGCATGCCGTGTTGCTAGACAATAATAATATAACAAAAAAAAAAAAAAGCAAAAGGTCTGCCTTGCGATTTTGTTAACAAATGTATGGAATTTGATGATTACAAGTACGCACTTGACGGCGGAGTTAGTTTTTATAAGAGCAATGGCTTTTCAAACAAATCATCATAAACTTGAAACAGATGTCATTATCAAACGTAGGCTAATAAGTTTGATGACAAACGTCATTGCGAAAATGGGGTAGATACGTTTGCTCTTGGGTACTGTCGCGACGACAGATCTATACTCGATATTATATTTTCCGACTAGGGTATTAAATTTTGTATGAACTGTATAAATAATGTTTGAAAAATTGACCGTGACAAATAGCTATAAAAGCAAGATCAAATATCTAATGATAGACGGTAAACAGTTGACAGTTGAAATTAACAATGAAATATCATGAATATGTTTTAGTGGCCGTGACAAGCTAAAACTTTCGCTTATCAGATCTGGTAACAGCGAGTATTTTAATTATCTTAAAAAATTAAGCCGTGAGTTATCAAATGGATTTAATAATTTTCATGATCCTATCAGTCAACAAAAATATACTAAACTTATCATCGATCTCGTTCGGTCAAAGGTATATTTTACTAATAAAAAATATCCTCTTAATAAACCACAAATAAAAGATTTATTTGAGTCTCGTCGTTGTGTAAGCCGTGTAATAAAGTTTAGTCTTTATTATCATGGCAATGAAATATTTTTCATATCCACAGTTGAAACACTGATAATTGGTTATGAAGTCTAAACTTCCAACCCCTGTCGGTATGACATTTTTTCTAACAAATTGGTACGAAATTTTATCTAACAATAATACAATAAACTTGGGCCAGAAACCTTATCATCATTTTGAGAAAAAAAAATTGTTGGCCGGGGTGAGTGGGTCCCTGAGGTGGGAATTTGTATTTGTTTGGAATTGAGTAGGACCTAAACTAGCGGTCTTGGGCTAGAATCCTTGTTTACCCTTACTACTGATATCGGCAGCAGACTGAGTACAACATGCAACAAGTAATTCAACATTCATCTGGGATTAAGGAGTGTTGTCAATATTAATATATCATATGCATTAACAAAATAACACTTTGATTCTGTATTTCATATTTTAATTAATTGTATAGTTTAATATAGAATATTTGCTAGATATGTCGTTTTGCATAGAATAATAGATAGATAGATAGATAGATAGATAGATAGATAGATAGAATGACAACAGTTAATTGTGTGTCTGGTCTTTAAAAACTAAACTTCGTACTAAAGACACGAAATCTCTTTTAACGAACAGTATGCCCTTTCTATTTTAAATGCCGCATATTTTAAAAAAAAAAATGCTCATGGAACCAAAGTTTTCCTTCACTTTTTGTGTGTCGTCAATAGAACGCATTATCGTGTGTTATTATACCTTGCTTGAAAATGTAGTTAAAAAATGACACACAGATAAAATTTAATATACTAAAACAGGAGAGGCCGATATAGCACAGGGGTTTAATAAATTCACCACTGATAGTTATTTTTGGGGTGCATTTTTATCTTTTTTACCCTTTCATCGTGCATCCCTCCCCCTTGTTTCTATCTTTCTAGCTGGTGCTTATTTATTGATCAAACCGAAATTCCGAGCACATTGTATCACGTCTATCGTACTTAAAGGTGACCTGACCTGACCCTAAATAACGTGGGAAGATAAGATGGGAGATACTCACAGCAAACTGGGTACAACATGCATCATCGTGTAATTCAACATTCCCCGGGGATTAAAGGGAGTTGTCAATAGTAATGTATCATATACATTACAAATAACACTTTCATCCTGTATTTCACCTTTTAATTGATCGTATCTTTCAATCCAAACATTTTGTAGGTTATGTCGTCACTTTTTCAAACTCCAAAATCAATTACAATCTATTGTTTTGGAAATGCTTTCTTGTTGATAGTCAACCTCTATCTAGCCTATCTCTGTAAACCACTGCCAACGTGACACACAAGTTCGGTTAGTAACTTAAACTTCCTACTTCTATCATTTATTCTATTAATAATATACTTAGAAAAGATATCCTAGGTTCAAAATAGGGTGGTTAATCACGGCACGCGCCTGCATATGATTGTTTCCAATGATAGAAGCAATTAGTATGAAAGAAAGAGGTCAGTCGAGATTAACTGCAAATCTTTTTCTATTTGTAATGTCGTATGTGAAAAAATTCACGGTATCCGAATTTGCACACAAGAGTATTGTCAATGGAACACATTGTGAAGTGTTATGAAATTGGTTTGCAAATGTAGCAAATGGATTTAATAATAAATAAATAAAATAGATCGTTTTTGAAAAAAACATGAGTCGAATAAATTGATATAATATGCCAGTTCTCGTTTTCGGCATTCTTATATCTTGTACCTGTTTATCCTACATTTCACACCAACATCGGTGACCTGAATGGTTAGAGCGTCCGCCTCGGATGCGGAAGGTCGCGGGTTCGAACCCCGGCCGAGTAATACCAAAGACTTACAAAAAATGGTACTAACAGCTGTTTCGCTAGGCGCTCAGTATTAAGAAGTTAGTGTTAGGACTGGTCGGCATGCTGTCAGGATAATATGACGGAGTGGGGCATCATGATACATGCCTGCGGCATGATGCTTAGTACTAGACATTATAAGCTGCCACACTGCAAACGTCGTAGCGATATGACTGAAAAATTGGTAAAGCTACGTTTAAAATCCATATAACAAACACACACAGACACACATCCTTTATTTAAATTCTATTGCATTGTTTTATTTTATTATTCTTCACACTTAAATAATCCAGACACATTTTATGATGTAGCATAGATCACGAGAACGAGGCTTTGAGTATTCTAGGTACAGCATGCATTGTACTCCAGCTCAATAAATCCTGGTTACGTGATACATTATTTTAAAACTGCAGATTGAACCACAATCGGGTCATTATCTGGAACAATGTCATCATTGCTGTCCCTGAGATCCCGTTATCATATGAATATATCTGCCAATTAGAAGGGAAATGTTCGGTTCCAGTGATGACCACACAACTTCCAGTACTAATCTGGGTGCAGTGCTGCTATACAATTACGAGGTGCCATGTTGGAAAGTGCATACATGTGTGGGGAGCCGTGTGACAGAAACCAAGTGAATCCTGTGCAGGAGAAGGTGGAGGAGGAGGAGAGACAGACAGAGACAGAGACAGACAGACAGACAGATGGCATGTTAGTAGTATAGTGGGGCACCCTACGGACAATGGGAAAATACATTACAGATCCACCCCACCCACCCCCGGGGCACTCTATGGACAAGATTTATACGGACAAGTGGCACATCCTGGGTACGTCTACGCACAATGGGAATTTTGTATAGGACAATAGGAATGGCCCAGATGGGATGACGTCACAGTACTGGAGATTGGTAACAATCTTGCAAGTGGCGGACCTGAATACGCGCGGCTACCTGGGTAAGGACAAATACAGTAGAAACATAGACATAGATAAGCACATAGACACACATATAGGCAAGAAAGAAGAGATATCTTTTCGATATTGATCTCGCGCTACGTTATTGCAATTTTAACCTATCATAAAGAACTACAAGGTGGCAAAGAATTACAAGCATAGATAGATAAATAGATAGATAGATAGATAGATAGATAGATAGATAGATAGAATGACAATGGTTAATAGATATAATGTCAATAGTTAATTATATGTCTGGTCTTGAAAATAAAAACATTCGTACTAAAGAAACGAAATATATTTTAACCAACAGGATGCCCTTTCTATTTTTAATGCCGCATATAAAAAAATAAACCCTTATGGAACCAAAATTTGACTCCTCTTTTTGTATGTTGTCAATAGAACTCATAACTGTGTGTCATTAAACTATGCTTGCAAATGTATTTTTAAATAAAATGACACACAAATAAATTAATATACTAAAACAGGACAGGCCGATAAAATACAGTGGTTTAATAAATTCACCACTGATAGTTATTGTTTTGGGTGCATTTTTATCTTTTTCCCTTTCATCGTGCATTCCCCTGCCCCCGTTTCTATCTTTCTAA
>JAECUM010009722.1:0-73713 GCA_016617855.1 Megalonaias nervosa | reverse complement strand
GGGATGACAAATTTTGAAAATGAAAACGATACCTTTAAACGGGGATGTAATACACAATGACAGTACAAGGTATAAACAGGCCTGTAATGGACACGTTAAAAGCACAGAATGATTTCAACATACGTGCTACGTCAGAGAGCACAACATAAAATAGTGCCCTCAAGGTCATAAAATAGTCATGTAAAACCACACATAAAATAGTGTCTTGAAACATATACTAAATAGTTGTGAAATATAAGTTAATGTTTTGAGCATGCATAAAAGTTAAGTATACATAAAATATATTCAGTGGAATAATTAACTTTAAGACTTCTTTACTTGATATTCTAATAATAAATCAAATATGAAACATACCTGATTAAGGAGACTGAATAAATAAACTTTATAAACTTTAAAAAGATTAATTGCTAAACAACTTAGGAATATATTTAATCGTAATGTAAAATAATTTGATATTGTCGGGCAGTAACAATCAATATTTGCATTAATTTTGTTTTCTACAACAGCAATAATTGATGAAAGGCATTATTAAAAATTCTACAATTTGGTTCTGTAAAAGTAAATCTGATCGATTTAACCAATAATCTTATAAAGAGACCAGCCAGGTGGGAGAGCAATCTGAGAACATAAATTTTTACAAGGTCTCTAAATATACCAAACAGGTGTAAAATTAAAAATGCAATAGAAACACTCTTTGAAATAATTCACAGATATTTTAAAAAGCAATTAAGCGAAGGTGTAAAATGGATGTTTGAGAGCATGCAATATTTAAGGTTGCACATATTCCGGTCAGAGAAAGATCGTAAATATACATGTATTTGCCTAAGTTGCTAAAAACTGATTGCGTCATGCGTCAATGTAAACAACAATTTATATAGAAACATTACTTATAAATATCTATCACATGAGCGGTCAAGATAAAGGACATTAGGTAAACTGACAATGAAGTTGATATCCATGTACATGTAAATGAGTACTATATATATATATGCAGGCGGCGGCGGCGGCGGCGGCGGTTATGGAGTAAGTATATATATATATATATATATATATATGGCGCGGCGGCGGCATATATATATATATATAGGTAGATAGATAGATTTATGCAATCAGATATCGTGAAACATGAAACAAGAAAATAATTTAAAGCATAAATAGTTGCTTCTTGTTCAGCAAACCATAAATATTATTAGAACGCAAAGAACTATGTAACAAGGTAGAAAACTCAATAGTGTTAATACCCTAGGGGCTCAACTACGTAATGCGAAAACCAATAAGGCTGTGAAATTTTATATTATTAATTTATTTACCAAAAATAGAACATGAAAGAATAAAAAAATAACGCATAGTATGTGAAAGAATTCCTATAAAAATGTAAAATGTCATATCATTTCTTATTATTCCAAATATGTTCCAAAGGTATTCTGAATGAATATTAACTGATATGTACAACTGTGTCAACCGTACAGCAGAAATCACTGTTTCAAATAATAAAAAAAATGTCTTCAAGCTTATTTACGGTAACTACAAAATAATCAAAATAGTCTTTGAATGTCGTTATTTAAATCTCCAGATCCTTTTAATAAAGTCACAAACTGACCCAGTAAATCTTTCTTGTATATACCCAAATGCCTATTAGATACATGCCCTCACACTGTAATTCCAACGAACGATTGTAAATGAACTAATGAATCAAACCTCTCTTCAATGCTCGTACAAGTCCGGTAATGCTTAAGAATGAACGTTTTTCAGCGTCTATTTTCTTATATAGAAAGATAATACGCATTTGGACAACTGATATTACGAAGTTTGAATTAATCATCTACATTTAGAAATAACATAAAGATGCCAACATCAGCTGGTTCACAATCAACTAATTAACAAAATCGGTGAAATAAACACACGCTGGGCGCGTGACCTACATTCGAGTTACTCATAACTCATTTGTATCACTAGTTATTGACTTCAGCTACAGTATATTTAACCTTGAAATTGAATGGTAACAATATACACGTTTTTTATGACTCAAAGTACGCAACTCATAGGATCTTAGAATTAAACATGTCATTTACTTAAATGACTCTTACAAAAATTATATTATCAATAAAATATACATAATATGAATATGCATAACAATAGCTCCAACTTACAGTATGACTAGATCACAAAGCACAATTATCTTGAACCAATCTTCCTAGTGAAAAAAGAAAGCAAGCTTATATTTTTTGCTTTTTTGATTTATGGATTTTAGGGGCAAAACAAGCATTTACAAATTCTTCCATCTGAAAATTGAAGTATAAAGACGTAAATTCCCTTTCAAACACTTCGAAATGATCAGGCCTCTATTTCAGATAATATACTGAGTTGACTTTTTTGTTATCGTTCTTTGTTTTATTCCAGTACCTCTTCCTATGAGATCATCGATAACTGAAGTTAAACATGTATTACAGTGTGTACATTGTTTTTCATTCGTGAATTATTATTTCATCTAAGATTCATCACAAGAAAACTCAATAATTGATTTTAATCCTTTTTTGCAGAAATTGAACTCTTAAATTATCAAAAAGTCACGAGACATCCTGAAACTGTATTATTCAATATGTAAACAATTTACTAATAATCCTACCACGGTTGGAATGAGAACAGAGGGTGATGATGAATGGGTAGGATTTTCCTTCTGATATCAAGTATACTTATAGCCGCGCAAGAATCTCTGATAAATGGTGCACATAAGCTAGTAACAATTGCTCACTTTTTTTGTTTGATTTTTCCCCCTTTTTGTCTCGAATTTCTACGGCTTTCATATAATCATCAATGCAGTTGCAAAACTATCACTTGCATATCGCTAAATGAGTTATGCATTTGTATAATTATTATATAGAAAGTGGCTTTATAAATCAAGTACAAGAGAAATTAAAAACTCAGCTACAATACAAGGAATATATAGATTGCATTGATATATTAACTTGTATCGTGACAAGCACAGAAGAATAAATAAGGAAAGAAAGAGAGTGAAGAAATAAATAAATATTTCATAAAAATAATTGAATAAGAGAAACAAGCATGTTTTGAAAACGTGTGAAAATTTGCTATAGCTCTTTAGGTTATTTCATTTTATTAATAAATACAGAAAAAGGTCACGTTGAATAAGAATATAAGGGTACAGTTATACAGCATCAAGAAAAATAAGTTTTTCGCTAAATAGGTATAGCTTATCTATATAGGTGTATAAAATGTTTAATATTCAATTTCCATACTTAAGAACTAAAAAACAGAATTCTCTTACAATCTAAGACATATTTATATTTACATGAATAAATTTTCAAACATTGTAGAAAGAATATATAATTCGCTACTTAGAATTTATTTATGTGAATGCCAAACTTATATTTCAAAAGTTCCTTTTTAGGTGGACACGTACAGACCTCCAGCTATTTAAATCTGGCAGGCGTATCACTGGATCCCCCTTTATCCGCACGTCAAAATGAACTTATATCCGTATGGTCCCCTCTGAATTATGGGTATTCTTATTATGCAAAATAAAAAGAATTTTGAGAAAGGCAAATTATAATTTGGAATGGGGTCCATCTTACGTTTTGATTAGGATGTACTTTGTTAGATCCTATTACCAGGTTTCCGTTCTTTCTGTCCCCATGCCTAAGTTTCAAGCTTGTACACCCCTCCTCAGTTATTGCACCATTTGGCTGGTTTCCTTGTCCATTCGAAACGTTCTGAGCGATTCTCCCAGGGTTCGCTCTATTTTTGTCTATTCCATAGATGCATTATTTTTGTGCTTGTTGCTCATGTGCTATTAATCCCTTAAAATGTATAATAGTCAGACTCCTTTCTCCTTGTTTTTAAATGATGTATTCTCAATTATGAATGAAAATCGGGAATTGGAATCTGAATTTAAAAATATGATTCTGCTACTTTATGCCGTTTTAAAATTTAAAGGAAAGAAAGGTACAATGGAACTCTTTTGTGTAAAATGGGGTCCTGCTGTCTACATGGATAAGACAAATATCATTATTTTTAGAAACGGTTGTAGAGTTATGAATTATAAAAAGTGGATTTATCATAGTGGGAATATAAAAAAATTTAAATTCTTACACTTATCTGATTGTAATGTTTTCTGCTAGATTGAATTTGTCAAAGGCAATTAAAAGACTAGTTATGCAAGTTTATAAAGCTTTGATCCCAGTAAAGAAATTACTACGAAAACTGTTTCCCATCATTGAACATTGCGTCCAAACTGATGCTCATATGACAGCCCATTCTCCTCTAGTCAGGTAAAGTTTCGGGATACAAGAATAGAAAATCTGTAAAGAAATTACATCATCACTTCTGTATATTGTAACTGACTTTTGGAAGACAGTCTTCAAAGATGGCAGCTCATGAATGTGGACGTTATAATATATACATTGACTGTTCATAAGGATGTTGAAAAAGCAAATACACTCAGTGAATTGTTTTCTCAGTATAGCTTCCAGAATTAAGGAACGCATTGTAAACTCCAATCACTAAGAACTTTCTGAAATTTCTGTTCAGAAAATATTACAGCCTACACAAAATGTTTGATCTCTACAATACCAACCGAAAAAGTTATAACATTTTCCAAACTATTGAGACAATGAAAGCAACAGGTCTGTATAATATTAGACTACGCCTTCTAAGGACTGCTGCAAATATAATATCTGATAGCATAGCTGAAATATATAAATAAGCATATTGACCCGACTGTGTTTCCCCAAATGTTACCACCCATACACAAGTCAGGCAAAAAGACGATATCAACAACTACAGAGCCATATCTATCGTACTAGCTCTGTTTTCACTATTTGAAAAACATGTTCATGACAATATTGTGATATACATATCAACCTATAACTTAATTCACCAAAACCAATCGAGGTTGAGAGAAACCGGTACGATTCGCAAGTGGCCTCTCGTCCAGTGACCAATCTTGATTTACTCACAAAGACAAAGTCAATCAAGCATTTCCGAGGTGTCTCTGTGTGGGATGAACTTGCATCGATGATTTCCCGACGCTAGAAACCGGCATCGGTAACCTGGAATAACAACAGGACACGGGAGTCAGTGGATCGCCTACGTAGTAACACCTGGACATCTTTGATATTTTGACTAGTACGGGCATGTACTACTACTTAACCCGATGCGGATTAGGTGTTCCAACAAAAAGCAATTAATTGGGTTAAAAGCAGCGAAATCATGTTGGGAAATATGTCAACGTTTTGATCCCTGCCCATAACAGACCATAACTTTTGATATGTACGTGTGACATGACTGGAGGCAATATCAAGAGAGCTGTTTTGGAGAGTTCTTGGTAACCGTTTAATCGTAAAGAAACTTCATATACTCCTAACCGGTCAAATTTGATTAATATGCTGTCCACCTCGTCCCCGAACTATAGTTTGAAACTATTTGAATACGTTACTCAGTACGTTGATACTTTGTTGGATAATTATGTACCATGATAACTGCTAAACGTGACCTTCATAAAGTCTCTGGTAATCGTGTGAAGTAATAGCGGTGATGTGTCTCCAGAACTCCATAACGATAACAAACGTGTTTCTGTAGCTGTTGAAGGTATCCACAATATCAATTTTGACAAAACAACTTTACCAGCAAGTACACCATCAGCACTTAAGATTGCATCAATAGTATTACCCTTTCGATATAATGTGATTGTAAGTTTGCATAATCATCACCATATATCAGATGTCCAAGCATTATCGTGGCAATGTCAACGTTGCTCAAATATACTTCGATTTCCTTTCCTCGTGATAGTTATCCCATGAGATGCTGCATGATGTTAAAAACATTGGATGATAGTGAGAGAGTAACTTGAGCAACTTCTATTAGACAGCTATGTTGCTTGTATGGATTTGGTTTTGTGTGCATATCATGTCGAAGTTGTTTTTTTGCGGAATTTTGACAATGATTAGTGGATTGAAGGGATCGAAGAGATAAGTTGATCATCCCCTTTGAGATCGCTGTACACTCTCTATATAGTAGAACTTCCTATAATTGTCTTTACAGACAGACAAAAGATTTCATTGGGGCACATGGAATATGTTATTTAAATGACAGTGGGAATATTGAAGATCAATTCTATTGTTTATTAAAATCCCAAAATACTCAGAATTTTGATTTAAGTTTATTCCAAAGGACTATAACGAATAGCCGTCTGATGAAATATTTTGCAATTTACTTTGCAAAGAATCTGTCGGGACAAATCAGAAAAGATCGGTTTTTATATTTTGCCTTCAAGCTATGTAAAAATATCTAAATTCTGTACCTATGTCCATTCTCTCATATGTACATAATTATAAACTGACTACAATACAGTACACTTAGAAAATAATCATGTGTCTCCTCTCTCTCTCTCTCTCTCTCTCTCTCTCTCTCTCTCTATATATATATATATATATATATATATATATATATATATATATATATATATATATATATATATATAGATAGATAGATAGATAGATAGATTGAAAAATGGGGGTCGGGGTGTATTATGTTAGTTTTAGTTGTATTTGCTTGTTATTGAGTTAGATTTTGTTTAATTTTGTACTCCCATCTGTCCTTCTTCTGCCCTTAATTTCAGAATTTCTCAAACGGATGTGACTACATGTTGAGCTGGCTTGACCCGCCCTTTCTAGGAGTAAAAGATTCTAGTATGTGACGGTAGAGGTTGGCCCAGATCAGGTCAACGTGTACCCTATTGGGAATGATATAACTAATCACTTCCCTCCCAATGGCTATAATTATCTCCTCTCTTGTCTTAGTCGACCGAAGTCCCTCATTTAAACGCTTGTGGAAAAATATTTGTACTTATTTCACAATAAATCCCTTGCCATATACTGTATTATTTACTTCTTTCGCGTTTGTGTCCCTAATATATATGGACAAGAGTCAATTCGTAGAACTTATTGCCTCAGAATATACATATGTAGTATTGTTATGTCTGTTAAAGAGGATAATGTATTTCTAACATGCTGTGGAAAGTGGAGATTCTATTCATCTTGGTAGAACTCCTGTCGGGCTAGGTGGTATGGTAGCTACCAGCCCCATCAGTGGTCGTACTCTACTCATCCTCTCGGTCATTCCTAGATAGTCATCGACTTCGTGTACTGTCTCGACTTCGTGTACTGTCCTTATGTATTTGTAAAGTTTGTTTAGTTGTGAAAATACAGATTGGTAACTATCGCAAGCTTTACACGCCTTATCATTGTGTGCATAATGCAGGCTGTAATCTGACCATATGTTACTTTTGTCTCTGTTATTAATATACAGTATTTTATTTTCATAGTATTAACAGCGTACAATGCAGGAAATATACATTCGATACTTTGATTGCAAGCCGATTGAAATTTTCCTGACATTTCAATACAAAATAGTTACTTGTTAGCCAGGACCAATGTTCTGACACACTTTTGTGTGAACCCTAACATGTCTGCATATATGCATATCATAGGTCAAATAAAGAAACAGAAAGACAGACACATCACAGAAAACAGAATGTTTTTAACATTACATGATAACATTCACTCATTCAATTATCAAATAGTTAACTCTTCCATTCATTATGTTATTTATTCAATCAAGTGTACAGCCAGTGTGATCCAGGCTGGGATCAACATGGAGACTCTTGTTATCATATGAGCCACGAGACCGAGATATGGGCTGCCGCCTTTGTAAGTATAAAAATTCCTATCAAGATAGGACAAAGAGAGGAGAAAGAGAGGGGATTACTTGTTTATTGCGAATAGACAACTGTATAAAAACTACAAATAACAGTACTCAGGCACGCTTGCAGCTCACAAAATTTCTAAAAGAAATACTTGTCTTGGTTTTAAGAAATTCTTAAAAGTGCAGATATATGTATATGAGTCATTTCTCAAGAGGTATAATTCTTTAGGAATAAATAGTTTGGATCGATCTAGGTTAGAGAAACATGTCCGTACTAAGGCCTATTTCATAATATATTAACTTTCATTTGGTACTGAGTTTTAGTGGAAAGTAAATGACAGTTTTGGGTAACTTGTTTTAAAAAAATCCGATCTTTTGTTGTGGGCCGTGCCAACGCATAACAAACAAACGTACAAAAATGACTACTGATATTATGAAAATTTCGCAGTCGGCATCTACAATCTACCCTGTATCACCATCATCTTGTCTGGGGTACATGAACATTCCTGGTCACTTCAGTAACTACTGCATAGAGAACCAAATACCGTCAAGTCATTAAGCCATAGTACTATGTCACTGATGAGCCGATTCAGTACTAGTGCGTAAAGAAAGAAAATACGATCAGGTCTTTAAGTCGTAGTATTATGTCAGTGATGGGCCAATACAATGCTACTGCGTAAAGAACCAAAATACCATCAAGTCATTAGACCATAGTACGGTGTCAGTGATGGTCCACGTCGGCACGACTACATGATAATACAACTACCCTTGTCTTTCCAGGATATAGTGATATCACCGTGTAACAATTTTTTTGTTCCTGGGTAGTAAGTGTTATTTCCTAATTGCTTATGCCTCAAAAGTATAGCAAATGGCTATTTTTCCCCACAAACTTTGCTTTTGTGACCAGGACAGTGATATTTTAAAATTTACCTATTTTCCAGAACATTCCAGATAGATTCAGTGCTGAGTAAACTTGGAGTAACTTTTAGAACTTTCTAGAACTTTCCAGTAATATAAATAGTAGTGTAAATACAGGGGCCTTAAACCCACCAGTTCAGTTTCGTTCCAGCTGCCTAAGTGGATACGTATCTGCACTTTTCTGGGATGGCATCAAAAGGCTGCAAGCACCCGTCAGACGCATTTTGCTATGTCTGCGGCCAATTTATCAAGACAAGAGCGAAAAAGTACTCCGTGGAAGCATCTGCTAAGATATATGAGGCCTACTTGGCATATTTCGGCATGCCTGTCGAGGATCAAGACAAACCCTGGGCACCTCATTTCACCTGCGAGCACTGCAAAAAACTCTGGAAGGTAAGATGGACAATTGTTGCTCGGAATTTTATGTTATAAAATTTGTTAAAAGTTTTAAAATTTTAAAATTTTTAATTTTAAAATGTTTTACAATTTTCAATGTTATTGAAAAAATATATCACATATGAAAAATGTTGCGAGAATCTCTTACACATTAGTCATGGGTGAAATACATGTATTTTTGTAGGATGGTACAGAGGGGAAAAGAGAGCCATGAAGTTCGCTATCCCAAGAATTTGGCGGGAACCCACTGACCACTCAAGCAACTGCTACTTCTGCATGGTGAACCCTTCCAAACGTCGGACTGGCAAGAATGCACCTGCTATCACGTATCCGGACCTTCCTTCATCCATCACCCCGGTGCCACACTACCCTGAGCTTCTCGTACCCACTCCTCCGGAGAGAGAGCAGCCGTCTTTAGAAGAGAGCAGCAAGTCAGAGAGCGAGGGAGACGTTGTAGATCCAGATGAAGATGACAATTTCAGAGGTGGAGCTGAGGAGTGAAACCCATACTACCCCAACCCAAAAAGACCTCAACGACTTGATCAGAGATCTTGGTCTCACCAAGTCCAATGCCGAGCTTTTGACTTCTAGGCTCAAGCAGTGGAACTTGTTGGATGAAAGTGTGCAAGTCGCAGATCAGAGGAAGCTTCACCAAGCTTTTTCCAGCTTCTTCACCCGTCAGGATGGGCTCTGCTTCTGCCACAATGTGACCAGTCTGTTCGAGGCAATTGGAATCACCTGTAACCAGAATGAGTGGTGCCTCTTCACTGACAACTCATCCAGGAGACTCAAAGCCGTGCTGCTCCATAATGGGAACAAGTACCCGTCTCTTCCCCTGGCTCACTCGGTGCACCTCCAAGAGGATAACAACGGCATCAAGACCTTGCTGGACGCCTTGATATGATGAGTACGGCTGGGAGGTCATCGGAGACTTCAAAATGGTTGCATTCCTGATGGTCTCCAAGGCTGTTTTACCAAGTTTATCTTCTATCCTTGCCTTTGGGACAGCAGGGACACCAAGGCGCACTACGACATGTAGGAATGGCCACAGCGGACCGAGTTCTCTGTGGGGAGGAACAACATCAAGTGGGAGCCACTGGTGGATCCCCGGAAGGTGCTAATGCCACACTGCACATCAAATTGGGCCCTATGAAACAATTTGTCAGAGCTCTATAGAAGGAGTGGGCAGCCTTGAAGTACTTTCAAGACTTCTTCCCTAAGCTGTCTGAGGCAAAGGTCACAGTCGATGTCTTCGTCGGACCACAGATAAAGAAGATCCTGGAGTGCAATGAATTTCCCAAGAAGCTAACTAGTAAGAAGAAAGCGGCTTGGAACAGCTTTGTCGCAGTGGTTCGGCCTTCCTGGATAATCACAAGGCTGAAAACTATGTGGAGCTGGTTGAGACACAGGTGAAGAACTACGGCAAAATGGGCTGCAGGATGTTCCTCAAAGTCCATATCCTCGATGTTAATCTTGATAAATTCAAGGAGCACATGGGAACGTACTCAGAGGAGCAAGACGAGCCCTTCCACCAGGATATACTGGACTTTGAACTCCGCTATCAAGGACAGTATAACGAGAACATGATGGGAGACTACATTTATGGGCTGATTCGTGAAAATGATTTACAGTATAATCGTAAATCTCGAAAAACTACTCACTTCTAAATCTTTTGTGGTCATTTTTGTGTTACTTTAGTATAAATACATTTTAAATTTGATTCATATGTTGTTTTTTTCTGACTTTATGTAAACGAAAAGACACAAATTCGCCTTTTTATCATTGGTAATAGGTAAGTTTCAATATATCACTGTCCTGGTCACAAAAGCAAAGTTTGTGGGAAATAATGGCCATTTTATATACATTTTAGGCATAAGCAATTACGAAATAACACTTACTACTCAGAAACAAAGATTGTGTTACATAGTGTATTTCAGTGCTGGTGCACTTATTGCTCAGTAAATGGCAAAGCATGATGATACATTCCATACAAAGCACGATGACAGCGCAAAATAATATCAAATCTTTTAAACAGCGTAAAGAATTGCATAAAGATTTGAGTGTTAGAAACTCAACATTTTCCATGGAGGTAATATAAATATTTAATGAAATTAATGTGAAGCCAGCAATTAATGCATCAAGAGATAACACGTATTTATTTACAGTTCTGGATGAGATAAAGTAAGGTCGAAACTAGTTAGTTTCCAACACCACATTCAAGAGCATAAAATTTGTATTTGTCAAATTTCAAACACCAAGAAAGACATTTTGCAATGTTTTTAAAGAGAAATACATCTACAGATTGTTTTTAATGCCCATATCACCAGTATGAACAGTGTAACCTCTAATAGCAATATCATCAGGGCAGTGTATTGTGAAGAAATGTTAGATTACCACTAGGTTTGTGATGTGGATAAATGCACAGGTTTGTATTCATCTAAAGGTACAGATGAATTCGAAGTAGCTGGTCAGGTAGCTGTCTAGGAATCAATCACATGGAATGGCAGAATTTGACATTAATCTGAACTCATTCATATGTTTGAAAGGATTGAAGAAGTATTGCGAGTTGCTACCAATAAAAGTTCATGTAGATGGGTGTCAGTTACCATGTTGATAAAACCTAATGACAATTTGTATTCCCTGGTTGTTTTATTTGACTTCAGAGACTTTTCAGAGTAATGCGTTGCAAAGAACAGTATTTAAGAATCTTTACTACGATACTGAAAGTGCAGTTGCCACTACAAACTATGAATAAAGTGTGGGGACAAAATCAAAAGGGACAAATTAAAATAAATACAATATGCACTCGTAAAAGCAACCGATATGATGAATCGTTTAACATCTGGGAACCAGTAGAAAACATTATTCAGTCAAAAAGAGCAATACATAGATGTCAATGTCATTGTGCATGAAAACTGTCAAATATTTGACAGATAATAAGTTTCTAGAATGTGACAGATTTGGAAAACAACCAATCAGAAATAAAAAAAAAACGCACGTCATGCGAATTTATATTGCTGTCCAAACAAGAGGGAAAAAAGAAAATAGACCCATAAGAATCACATTTAAAGTCAAGAATGGTAGGCATGACAAACGCTGTAAGGAGAATACAAGGTAGGCAATTTCCTGGCTAGGTAATAAATGACAACACAGTAGAAATGAAAACAGCTAACACTGAAAAATACGAAACTGGATTTCAGTAAATTTATCAAAACCTGAATAATAAATACAATGTAAATGACTGGTCTTCTAGATCGTAAACAGCACAGAGGGTAAGGAGAAGCTCACCGACGTTGATGTAATCGTTAGAACGTTACACTCACTTCAAGTTTCTTTCAAATAACATTTATCAGCGATTCACGCAAATCCTCGATCAACTATGCATTTTTCATAGACAAACTGTTTACCATGTTCAATATTCAAACATTCATAAAACATTCATTTACAAAGATTTACCGCAAAAATTAACACAAATAAATTCATGTGGAAAAATGTTGTTTGCTTATGCTTATGTTATTTCTTCGTCTTACTCAACTCTCCAACATTAATAATGTGTTATAATGTTTACAAAGTTCTAGCTCAACTGCATATATCTTTAAACTTTATGATTCAATCGGAAGCACTATAATAA
Organism: Megalonaias nervosa; assembly: GCA_016617855.1. Classification (NCBI taxonomy): domain Eukaryota; kingdom Metazoa; phylum Mollusca; class Bivalvia; order Unionida; family Unionidae; genus Megalonaias; species Megalonaias nervosa. The sequence continues at coordinate 61,046 of JAECUM010009722.1, read as the reverse complement.
TCTTATGGGTGACGTTTGTAGTGTTTATTACAACCACCACGCTGCCTCCAGAAGATGGCACATTTCAATAGTCGTTCATGTCACATAAAGTTTGAAGGCTGAAAAGTGACATCACATTATGTACACACTGATAGTAGTTACTGGTTATATGTGAATCATTTACAAAAGAATAAATGTTTTCCATGGATATTATAGCTACTATATTAAATGTTTCAAAGCTATCCATGTAGTTTTATCGATAGATGTCTTTCCACAGAAATATTGGTTTCATTGCATCACACGCACTACAATGCTTCGTTATCTCAACGAACTTATCGTCGTTTAAATGTTGGTCAACTGCTCAAGTGACCTTCCCATGAAACCAGAAACTGTCTACAAATCGAGTAGCTCTTTTCTCATTATTTTATCGATCCTTTCATGTGCAATGAAACACAAAGTCCTTGCTGAATGAAATTTATTTCGCGTCGTTATTCAGTATGATTTAATTTCATTTTTTGTGTCTTTTTGTCAGCTTCTTTCTGAACTGGTTTTGAATGGAAAATTATGAATGAAGAATGAAACCAGTTTGTGATATTTTAAATATAAATTACACCTCTTGTGTGCACAGAGTCTATATAATCTGGCCAGGTTACTTTAATCGCAAATTTTGTTTCAAAAAATCTTTTTGTCGCAAATGTGACAAATATTAAATCGAAATTCTTTTTGTCTTATTCAGTGAAGATCATAAGTTTTGTATTTTCTGATCTTGAATCGTTGCGCCCTATTTTTACTATCCTACTCAAACATTTTTTCGTGAATATTTTGCTTGCAGTTTGCTAATTCACACATATGATTCTTTTCTAGCTGGAAGACGTGTTACAGGAAAGTTAAATATGTTTGTCACTTGCTTTGGATTTTGTAAATGAAGTATCGAAACCTTCATCATTGATTTATTTTACTCGCCGTATTTCAAAATATATCTCGATATTATTCATATTGTACTAAACATTTCAGTTTAGTTTGTATTGTCACCAATCTTTTCATGGACTGTGTCATCATGCTTTGAAGTTCATTGTGCTACAAGTGTTTCAACTCTGAAATATCACTATTGAGGAGGGACTGGGTGGAGTTTGTGTTTTCACGTAAGAGTACGGAAGTGGCCCAGCAATATGCACATCCCCGTACACGAAACTGTGATATATAATAGGGAATATTTTGAATTTGTCTGTAGTCATTTTGACTGTGTTGTACGTGGACACAGCCCATGTCAAAATTGTCTTTCTATTTTACATTTAATAAGTAGCCCAGAATCGACATTTATTATCCACTAATTCTTCATTTTTCACCTCCTCATCATCACCATTGTCGTCATCAACATCATCATTTTCTTCTTCTTCTACTCCTCCTTCTTCTTCTTCTTCTTCTTCCTATTATTATTATTATTATTATTATTATTATTATCATACCATTCTTGAGGTTCTACCACAATTTGTTACTCTCTCCTTGGAATATCATCCGTAAAACAGAATACGTTATCATCCTTTGTGTTTTGCACACGTTGTTACCTACCGTTGATAAGAAATGAATAACTTCTCTTGCCCCATCTCTCTCTCTCTCTCTCTCTCTCTCTCTCTCTCTCTCTCTCCCCATGGTGACCTCCACAGAGCACGAAACAAGCAGAACGTTTCCCTATCTAAGTTTTCTTTACAGTTAGATGGTCACAATTATGCCCTAGGAACGCTTAAATGCAGGAGCTTCCAGGGGTTTCATTTCCTAAAGTACTCACTAGGGTTTCTATACAACAAACCCCTTGCCGTACTTGTTTACGCAACCCACCCCACCACAGTGATATTCCTGGATCCCACCCCAACCCACCACCCTGCTCGGAACTTTGGATACTAGCGTTATGACTTACATTACCAGCAAGCAAATGCTACAATCTAACAAGACAGAGAAACTATAAACCCAAGATGTCTTTAGATCGTCTTGGCTAGCTAATGGTCATCCATCCACTTCGTTCCACATCGATCCTTGCCTCGCAAAGATGTCGGTAGGTCTGCATTGCTTAAGTCTCCGATTTAACCGAACCCAACCTCGACGCTCTCTTTAGGATCACTGCAAACGCTTACAGCATCTCCGAGTAGTGCTTCTATTTGGCTATTCCATGGTATTGCATGTTTACAACTTAAGCAAATAATATAGGGAAGTTCATCTGACTGTGAGAACCAACAAACTGGGAGTATTAAAGTGCATTTTTAGGTGAACACTACTGAGATAAAGTATTAACTATATCTACATTCCTTAATAGTTCCTGGTAAAATGATCAGTGCCATGCCTGACGAGTATCCTTCTAATAAGCTACTTTCCTAGTCTAGGAAAAATGAGTATCAATGACTACTGATTGACTCGCCATTGGGTATGGGAAACATTTCTCCACAACAAACACACATTATCAACTAATCATCGCCTGCATTGACCAAATTTACAAAGACTTACTTGAATATATGTGTATTGAGCCTTAATAATGTTATTAAAAAGTAATAAAGGACTTGCTTCATTATTATTATTATTAATATTATTATTATTATTATTATTATTATTATTATTATTTCAGGATATGAGTCGAATACTGGAGGGGTAGTTAAAAGTGGCTAACGACGAGATGGAGGCCCATTTCTTGGAAAATCAAGCAAAACTGTATCATTTCACAGGAAGGTAAACAACTGAAACCTTAGCTATCATCATGCATATCATATATTCTTACATTTTTCAGGGTTGTTTCCAAAAGGGTAAGTACCTAAATTAGCTGTAAATTTCCGCATATACACATGTTGTCATTTGCATTTCATGCAAAACGATGCGCTCGCTCCCCTAGTCTGACATGACCTTGACGCTGGCTCACATAGTCTGGTTTGACACTTGTCTTAAATAATTTTTTTCCAATGGAAGTTATAATAAATAATCCCAAATGCAGAGCTATGCTTACTACCATTATTTAGTTTAGTTAACTGTTTTTATGACTCTGACAAAAATGGCCAATGTAATTGAGCTAGTACTTTATCTGTTCGGTCTATTTGAGAACAAGAAGTCAGGCATGCACGATGCGTGGTTGGATGGTAGCAAAATGATTAGTCTTCATTTGGAAGGTGTGGGAGTGTTGGTGGGGGTTTTGAGTGTGTATAAAGTGTTCCCATTCCTACTGTAAAATGCAGGTTGAATTCACGTTAGTGATTTCTGAGATATTTCTGATTCAGACCCTTAAGTATTGCCCTGTACTAACTGCAGTCAAATTGCACCCCCTCCTTTAGCTGCTAAAACGAATAGACTTAATTTGTATTTTTCATAAGGCAAATACAAAACCAAAACTAGACCAATAAATTGTTCTCCGTATTTTTCTGACATGACTGGTGGCGGAGAATATCATGTTGAAGACATGATTCGTGCGGGAGTGTCATCTGTGCATTCACATTTCAGGTCACAATTATTTGTCCTATATAGTCTCTACGTTTGTTTCTCAGTAGTAAACTTTCCACTGTGTCCAAATCATAACTAGATCATATTCGTTATAATCCATCCGACGCGGTCATCTACTAGCGATAATCGTCGATATAATGCATCTGACATCGATATTCAAAGGAAACAAACAATTATCTACAAGAGTATAATAATGTAAGAAAGTAATATATATATATATATATATATATATATATATATATATATATATATATATATATATATATATATATATAAAAATATATAATGGTGTCACTTACAAATATTGTCAGGCAACTTCAACCGTTCCCTTCATTTTGTCAGAGAATTTAAAGCTTGAATTCTTAAAAGTATTCTCTACTGATCTGTGTAACATTTGACTTCAGACGAGCATCTATAATCACTATGTTTTGCTGTGAATATTACTCCATTCGCATGGTCGAAGGGTAACAAACACAATGACTATGAACAGACATCGCGATTTATTCGCACCTAGAAGCTGGACAATAGAACAGTCCATATTCGATTTTTAGGACTTATGGATCGATATAACTCATCTGTAATAGTATTTTGTTATGATACAGTTCGAGAAATTAAGCCGAATAGAACGTAAGGACAGTAAATGATATTTAGTGTCCTGATGAGCTGTATTTAATACTGTCTCTTTGGTTTCTTTACCTCAGTCCAACCTGTGTTTCCATGTCTTGTCAACATGAACTCGTCTTTAATTGTTAAATGAGCCATAAAATAGCTATCAGTGATCCAGGCAGGGCCGGATTAGGATATGGGCAGGGCCACATGCACCGGATCGCCGTAGGCATGGGGACCAATTTGGTTGTTGTGGATAAAATTGCATTTGTTTAGATAAACCATATATAGGTCTAGACCTTTTAATACTTAGCCAAATTTAGCGAGGACAGTGAGATCCTTAATCCGGCCCTGCTTCAAGGTATGTCATCAATAGCTACGTGTGGATTATATGCACATGTTTTGAACCCAATCAGATGCAGACACACCTGCACAAATGAACAAAACACAGTAATAATACATTGTTAATGTTTAATATATTGCGTCAAAGTTATCTAGAAACAACGGCAACGATAACGATGAGATATCTTGGCAAAGTTTGATAGTCGCAAGAACCATTGGTAAAATGTGACATGAGAACATGAAATAAAAAAAAAAATATTTGACCAGCACTATTTGTGGAATTTTATAAATAATTAAAATTACTAAACCACTCATACTGAAGTTCAAATAAATACAGTGTCGTCTGTTGAGGATTTTACGAAATAAGAAATTTTATTTATGCCATTTATGAATGAGAATTAGTTGCTTTGAGTTTTACCAAGGCATTATTTTACTAGCTAAATATTTACCACGTATTATGGTCTGATCAATTAAACATGCAAACTGTTTTAGATTCTAATCCAGATACCGATACCAAATATTTAATTTTGTGAAATAAACATTTTACGATCAGCTATGGTCTATACCATTAGCAAAGCTGTAAAATATGGTTTATACCATTAACAAGGCTGTAAACTATGGTCCATACATTAGCAAGGCTGTAAAATTTGGCCTATACAATTGGCTGTAAAATATGGTATATACCATCAGCAAAGCTGTAAACTATGGTCTATACATTAGCAAGGCTGTACAATTTGTCCTATACCATTAGCAAGGCTGTACTATATGGTATATACCATCAGCAAAGCTGTACACTATGGTCTATACCATTAGCGGACCGCTCCGGTGGCCTAGTGTTTAGAGTTTCCGCCTCGGATGCGTGGGGGGGGGGGTCGCGAGTTCGAACTCCAGCCGAGTCATACCAAAGACTTTTTAAAAAATGGTACTAACAGCTGCCTCGCTTGGCGCTCAGCATTAAGAGGTTAGTGTTAGGACTGGTCGGCCTGGTGTCAGGATAATTTGACTGGCTGGGACATCATGTTACATGCCTGCGGCATGATGCCCCAGTGCTAGATATCACTATAAACTGTCACACTGCAGACATCGTAGCGATATGACTGAAAAATTGTTAAAGCTACTTTAAAAATCCAAATCACACACACTATACCATTAGCAAGGCTCTAAACTTTTGTCCATACCATTAACAAGTTTCTAAACTATGGTCTATATCATTGGCAAGGCTGTGACCTATGGTCCATACCGTGAGCACGGCTGTAAACTACTGTCTGTACCATTAACAAGGCTGTAAGCTATGGTTTATACCATTAGCAAAGTTGTAAATTCTTCTCTGTAACATTAACAAGGCTGTAAACTATGGTTTATACCATTAGCAAAGTTGGAAATTGTTCTCAGCACCATTCACAAGGCTGTAAAATTGACATGGTTGTAAAAGTGTTTAAGATTCTAATGCATTTGCAGAAAATGAGCGTTTGGATTAGGTGTAAATGGTTCTCTCTACTGTCCAAAATAATCTGCAGAGAGTCACAAAAAAGAAACGATAGTACGTCATAAGATTTGAAATCATACTAAGAAATGCTATAGTTCTTGTCTTGAAAGGCAGAAAGCCTAGTTAATTTAAGACAATGTGTACATTAGCATATAACTGTGATATTGAACATTTGTTTTCTTTTCGGAGAAGCCTGTAGAATGCTAGTGTACAGGTAAGTTTCAGTGTACAAAGTCATTGATGCCGGCTTAGTATAGAATAAGAATTCCATGTATATTTATATAGCGTTTAACTGCAATTCAGCACAATAGCAGCTATACCGTCCCAATTAGATGTACTATTTTACGAATTACACAAAAATCTTAGGAACATGAACATTTCAAATAAATGTAAACACGAAGTACTAATGATAAAATAAAAAAGGGAAAGACGTTACAATTCCATAAACTGTAACTAAAATAAAACATAAATATGTTTGTAATAGCGTTTAAGGGCGCTTCAGCACAATAGTGACTATATTTTGCCAGCTAAAGCAAAGTTGTAAATATGTAACAATGGATTGCACAAAAATGTAGTAATATAAACCATTCCAGATAAATGTTCGATCGAAGTATTACAAGCTACAATATAATGTTATGACGTCAAAAGGCTGTAACATTTGTATGAAATTAAAGATAAAGGTAGCACATACAATATTCTTTGTGGTCAAAATTTGTGATATAGTCCGTATTCCCTCAAAACTCCAATATTTTATACAGTGGTACATCATCATACAATTTCTCCATGGAGTTCAGATCAAAATACGTCTGTTTCAGGGTGACAGTCGAGATACACGGCAGAAATGTGTTCCACTGTCAGTGAATAAGGGGCTTGGTATGCACTCTGTTTGAGGTTCTCCGTTCAGGAAGTATGCAAGAATCAGGAGAGTGTCCGATACGAGATCTGCACAATGCAACCTCGTCTCTCATATCTGTTCCATCCGCTGGATGCCACTCATCAACTATGGGTAAGTTCTTCTTATGTTTATAGAGTTATCATTACACAAACCTGCTGATTGACTTTACTGATATATTTGATATGTTTAACAGACCTGAGATGATTCGCTCACTATCATGTAAATGAAGTTGTTTGACCAACACTAACCATTTTCAACCTCTCTGAAGCATATGAGAACTCTGTACTTCAATTCTGGCCTGGGAATATAGAAAACAACCTCAGTGTCTACAGACGACCACTGCAGTAAGCTGTTCGACTATGCTCTGCGATTGGAATAAGCTTCATGATTAGGAAATGGTTTTAAATAACCATATGTACACAATAAGCTTACTAGAGAGTCACATGCAAAAATTCAAAAGCATGTAAACCGAAAAAGATATATTTCACTGTGCATTTAATGCACAAAACCGCCTGACATAGTGAATGCGTTTACACAATAGGCAAGCACAAGGTATGATCACGTAGCAAAGTAAATATCTGCTATAGAAGATGTGACCTCCCTCTAGGGAATGTAATTAGCGCATTTCCAATATAACTACCCCCAGACAGGATTTTGTGAACATTAATAATGAAAGTCAAAGGTCATCTATTTCAATACACATGTAAAAGAGTGAAATACGTTATGAGATATTCCCACGATATAAATTAAACAGTCAAATATATATGAAAATATATCTTACGAAATGAGACAAAATGAAGACATGTATAGTAAATGAATAAATACTAAAACAAGTTAGAAAAAACTGAGACCTCTTAAATACGGTCTCTAGCTAAAAAGAATTAAGTGACAGGAACGGGAAAATGTAAGGATAATTACTACTAAAAGACTCATTTAACCAAAATTTACATGAGAATGACGCTTTGTTTAAAATATTTCAATGGAAATCGAATCATATTTAAAGATGATCATCGCTCGAAATATTCGAAGATTTCACACTGTGAAAGATCGGACTTGACGATCAGAAAAAAGACTATCTACCAGGGAGGTGAGCGAGTTGAGTGCATACATTTTACTATTAGAAATGGTTTGAAAGCTGCTGAAAATAGAATGTATTATTGCCATTCTATATAATAAATTAGGACAGGAAATAAATGAATGCACGACATGTGTGTTTCGCGGGATTTAATAATTTGCATTGTACAAAGGGACACATCAACCGCACAGGGGAAGCTCATAAATAGATTTTCCTGAATGGGTTAGAAACAAAAGGGCTTCTAAACACGTAAATAAATAAACACGGTTCTTGGTTCTTTTATGCTCTGTAATGTGTATTACAAACTTGAAGTGATGACTTAGATAAACCGTCAAAATGCTGTTTGGATCTACACAGTCATTGAATATATACAGATATTGGTTTAAACGCTGTCCGGTAGCAAATGAGTACATCAAAATAAATTTGATATGTCAATAACTATACAAATACTAAAAGAGGAAGACTGTGATATGAAAACAGAAAACCTAAATCCTTTGGTTTATCAGACAAACAGACGGAATATGTGTTTGCATATTAGCTATATATCAAGATAGTGGTCCTAATGACTACAAAGATGGAATGTACCTTTACGCTGGAATTAAGCAGTTTCCAAATTGGTGTCATCACAGGTAGAAACATATTTGTAATCAAAATGCTAAACTATTAAACCACAAAGGATTATGCAACAACATTGATAGATATAATGAATAAAAGGGATTCTCTTGTTCAAAAACTATAACCACCAATTAAACTCTCCTTATGTTATCTATTGTGATTTTGAAAATGTAAACAGGCAAGAGACAACATACAAATGCACAACACACAACGAAGTAAGTATGCGGAATCCAGATGTGGAATCATGCCAGTGGAAACACCAACTTCTGGAGCAAAACCAATGATTTGTCTAACCAAAGAAGATGCAAAATACCGCCTCAGCAAACGCAAAACTCAAAATGTTATCTTCCGAGAGGTAACTTGCTCCAAAACACAATCTTGGTAAATAAAAGCAATCACAATTATTATTCACTGGAATTACAAAGTGCTAAAAAATATTCTTGGATTTGGACATTAACAGGGAATTATAGTGAATTCAGACAAGGATACTTTGGACTATATTATTGTGATACATCAGAAGACTGTTTAACACATCATCACACTCCAGTATTTAGTTTATTTAATTTGTATTATGTGTTGGTTTATCTTAATGACTGTATATTATGTATACCTGTATGTTGTACTTGACCTTGTCCAAAATCAAGTTCACTGTTTACCACACCAGGGACATTTATTTTGTAAACAACAGAATACATAGCTAACTTTTTCTTCATGACTGTGGATCAAATACTCAGATCATTATTGTAAATATGTTTACCTGAATTTGGGTTAAAAGATAGAGTCTTGATCCGGACCTTAGAATCTTCTAAAATGGAAAATTTCCTTAAGTGACAGATTATTTTCAGAAAATGGTAATTGCGACCCAAGTCACGCAGAGGGGTATATAATCTTGTTTATCTAAGAATTACTCATTACTGCCTAAACATTTGAAGCATAATCAGTATTATATTGAGTTCAGTTTTTACTTTGTGTAAATTTCTTTTTTTTTCAAATTATTATTCACTGGAATTACAAAGTGTTGAATAACAGTCTTGGACCTGAACACTAACTTGAATATAGATAAGAACATTTTAATTATATTATTGTGATACATCAACAGACGTAGCAGTAGACTGCATATTTTTCACATGAACTGTGATTAGTCAAGTCGGCGGAACTTTGTTATTACCCCTACTAAGCAAACGGAAAATTTAAAAACAAATCACCTAGTTATTTATCTTGTGGTATCCGGAGTTGAACGGTAATCGTCCTCCATCTAAAGTCCATGAAAATTTATATAAGATCAATGCAGAGATGCTGCCAGGATTTTTTCTAGAGGGGGAGCCTCCTCCTTCTCACCAAAATAAAGCTGGAGTAGAAAAAGAAGGGAGATGATGAAACAGCCCAAATTCAGTATCTACCTACCACTTCAACGCTCTTTCTTCCTCCTCCATTCTGTGAGAGCTCTATTAGAAACAAAATCTTTTAAAGATGTCACCTTTAGTCGTATAAACATTAAGCTGGCGATTGTTTTTGGAGTTTAATCTGCGTCTAATCTGTGCACGAGTATTGTTCTGTGCTGAGATCCCCTTTCAAAGCTGCCGTATGAAAGGAGATATATGTAGCTAGCCTAGCCAGCCAGCTTTAATAAGTTGGGAAACTGTTTTTTATAGTTGTTATGTACCATTTTCCACATCTTATTGGTATTGTCGTACTGATACTTCCACTCTAACAATAAGATTTTTCAATAACATAAGCTTTGCCAAAGTTTCAGTTTCTTAAATCAGTGCTTTGCTGACTATTATGCCAGATTTCTTTCTGCTCCATAACACTATGATGTTAAGGTTTTAAATTCAATTCAATATTGTCCTTTAAAGACAGAGTTATTTTGAAGAAGTAAATATCTTTACTTTTTAATTTTATTTTTGATTATTATTTATTTGGCTTAAACCTTGTAGGGCTGTATAGTTTTGTAGCACAAGATCCCGCAGAGCTAAATTGCTTGAAAACAGAAATGAAAATTGCACTCTTCTTAAATTGTCTGGATTTTAATAAGGGTTGGCATTCTCTTTTGTACGTTTAATTTCGAAATACTGCTGAAAGAGAGGTTGACCTTCATGCATGTCATCGGTTTTTATCCGTTCAGGATGTGCATGACTCTCATATCCATCATCATTTTCTGCTTCAAAATCACTCACTGGTATCTTCATTACCACTTTCTTAGCTCCTGTAATCTGATATAGTTCATAATTTTAAAATCAAAGTCATCGCCACTATTATCAGCCATTATTTGCCGAACAAAATCGTCACCTGAAGATGAACGACATTAGTGTTTTCCTGTTCTAAGTAGGCCGTATTTTAAACACATATTTTGTAAATCATCCTTGATGCAAGGTTCAAACTACAACAGATCGCTTGTTCCAGGACTCAGCGTGCCAATCAAATTTAATTTAATAATCATTCATGTCAAGCCGAATAACCCAGATGTGTAAATAGTTGCCTACCTGAAATGAGACATATATCGCGACAGGCGCAACGATATCTCCATCGGCGTTGTGGCTTATCTCGCGAGTTCTTGCGCATCATTACTCTCCAAGTCCACGAATTCGTACAAATTTGCTCTATTCCCGCATTGCGCGTTCTGGCAGCATCTATGACAATGTTCTGTCAAACTTCAATTATGTCCAATAATTGTGTAAGGAACTTAGCAAGGCCACCATCATATTTAGATTTCGATAAGAAGCAACTTTCTTTGAAGGGTAAATATCTTAGACTGTAATGGAGTCTCTGCCTTTAATGGATATATTACAACGTCACTGCATTATACCTGAATGTCAGGTTTTTTGGCAATAAAAAATTCTGCACTAGGTGTGGCTATCCTTTGAATGAGAAGACAGCAAAGACTAATTCTTATGATAGTTGTATGATAAATAAATAAAACATATGTACAGGAGCAATTAACCACAGCCTCCACATTCAGCAAGTGCAAGGGAAGGAATGTTTTGAGAACTAATTCTTTCTATGAAAGCATTATCGAACTTAACAGCTGTATGTATGCCTGTGTGTATGTATGTATGTATGTATGTATGTATGCGTGTTAATCCATACATGTAGGCATAGAAGCATATACGTTCTTTTAGATCAACGTTTGATGGTAAGATGAAAAGTCAAATAGAAGCATTTATAATTCAGAGTTAAACTGTTTCACTTCAAACTTCATATACAATTTTTAGAATCGCAGACTTAACTGTATAGTGAAAACTTCACCAAAGGTGCACAAGGGTTCCAAATAGATGCGAATACACCACTGACTCATTCGTTTTAATATTGACACAGAAGTCGATTTTTTCTTAGAGAGTGTTGTTGTATGGTGACTGTATATATGGATTTATGTGAAAGATGGAGAGGAATTACTTAATACAACCAATACTTGTGTATACCGTATGGATTCTACAGTTCTAAATTTTAAACAGGTGGACTTTGACAGGTGACGCTTAACTTGCTTGCTGTACTGCACAGTGGTTGAGGCACAATGTATGGTCATGTGTCTTATCATAAATCGTGTATGACCATCCTTCTCTTTTATCTATCGCTCTAGTTAACTGTACCATTCAAGAATTCAACACCAAAACAATGAAGAGCAAAGTTCTCATCGCAGCTGTTTGTCTTCTATACCTGAAGACGAGTAAGTGATCACTATGATGTCCAACTTGTAAACAGTGGGTAGGAAGACGGTTTATGATTACCAGCCATTTCCAAGGGCTCTCTGCGGTATTATATAACGATGGCAAAGCCATCGAATACATCAAATTATGTTAGTAGAAAGGAAGTGTCTGGGTATCATCAGCTATCAACTGTTTCAACTATTATCATTGTCTGAAACGTCGGGTAATATAAATTCAGTCTGGCAATTCATGGTCCCTTTAAAATACGACAGCTACAAAAGATATGTGTGCATATATTGCAGTTCTTTACGGTACCTCAGCACAAAAGTGATTACATAGTGCCAACGAAAGGTAGATGTTCGAAAAATGTAAAACTGAATTGTACAAAAACTCCAACCCCTCTAAATAAATGTAAATGTGAAGTACAACAAAATAAAATATATACGGTAACAAATCATATATTTTCTAACATGTTATTAGATAACGTAATAGAAAATGGTGCAAAAGGTACGAAATGTGTAAGTAATGCTCATATAAGCATAAGTCTCAGGGTATATTCATGGCTTCCAAATAAATTGTCTTAATTTCTGAGGATGTTTGACTACAAAAAGCCATTAAAAAATAGCAAACACTGCTTACTTTGTTTGTTTGGAGGTCAAATCGAAGACTTTATATTCTCTATTTACACAATCTTGCTGCTCGATAAAATAAATGTACATGATACCTCAGGATACTTATTGTTTAAAGCCCTATTAGAGGCAGACAAAGAAACAAAAATGTGAATTTTTTTTACTTTGGTGATTTAAAGGCTCAAAAACACCTGGGTTTCACAACTAGTAAGTGACGTTACTAATGCCGTTGTTCTCATCCATCTACAATTTATCTTTTTGTTTAGGTTTTATATCCCTTTAAAAGAAATTTGAATCTCTTCCTTCACAGTAGCAAAATTTACACTTGATTTTTTTGCTGAAATTCGAATGATGTCTGCTACACATGTGATAGAAAAGCAATACAAGTCACACTATGTTGTAACTGTGAAAAATGTCACTTTGTACCAACTATGATGCTATTGTCGCCACATAGAGGCAATTGTTGCCACCTGCTGTTATCTCCTATCACCTACCTAACTGGATGTCCTTTTTGTCTACATTTTACTGGTTATTTTCTTTATGGTACGCTCGAATAAAGGTCAGTATTATTGGTAGCGTTTTACGGCACCCCAGTCAACTAAACGTACAATCCGAAAAAATATAAAACTACAATAGACACAGGAGTAATGTAATGTATTTTTAAGAAAAAGAAATTGGCTGCTTGGTTGGTTTTACAAGCAGTTTGACACATCCCTGCCCAGTGTGTCCGCTGTAAAATGTAGTTCTGTGCCTTTTGAGGTTATTCACAATCCTCTTTGCAAATTGATAAGTTGCTTCTTTTCTATTTTGAGCTACTATTTTTATTCATATTGATTAAATAAAAAGAAGAACGTAGAGCACTACAACCAAAGAAAAATGAATTTTCCGTCGAAAATAAACACTAAATATTTGCTTTCCTCCACAACAGGAATAAAACAACCTTCGATATACACCTTTAGGTCATCATAAATATGATCTAATCGGTAGCTTTAGAATTTAAAAAGACTGAACCCGTTTTCTTCTGTTCATTTCTAAACTCCTTTTTTTGTTTAATTTATAGTGGACGTTCAATAGTATGCATACTCGTTGTCCTTGCTGTAGAGCAGAGTCAGTTCCTGAATTAAGGCATTTCAGTATGTTGTGAATTTTGATGTTGAAATGGGTGACTGACAGTATGCTGTTCTGAGGTGCACCCATCTCTTGAGGATATCTTTCAGAAAGTGTGCAGACTGCCTCAACTCGGAATTTCCTATTTGTCAAAACACTAGAGATAAAGTTAGGTAGGCGGCTGCTTAGACCCAGGTTGAATAGGTCATTCATTATGCCGTGATATTTTCACACGTTTTGCACAAGTCGAACAAGACGCAAAAACAATATATATATATATATATATATATATATATATATATATATATATATATATATATATATATATATATATATCTTCCTTTTTTATAAAATCTTCTCTAATAAACGCTTCATGTCTAGCAAGATTTTATTGTGCTTCTCTGGCGTCTAAATGCACATTGAACGTCTGATAGCAGCTTGTTGGATTCGAGGTACCAGAGCAGTCTGTCATTTATCATCCGTTGCATGGTTTTGTAAATACAGCTTGTTAAGGATGTGGAACGATATTTCAAGTAGTTGGTTTGGTCCTTTCTATGCTTGGGTATATCTATCACAGTCGCTTCTACCCAATACATTATTTCAGAACTTGATAGTGAATATCACCTAGTCTTGCCGAAATGTCATCAATCAAGAGAATCTTGTAACTGCCTGAGAGTTAAAGTATTACTGTAATCTTCAGTATTAGAAGACTTGAAATTAAGAGGGACCTTTTGAGGGGCCTTTCGGGTTTTTCCCACGGCGATACTCTTCTGAACAGTCCCTTGAGAATATTCAGGTAAGTGTATTTGAGATTTCTAATAGGTTGTGTGCATTTCAACAGATTTCTTTGAATGTTTTATAGAGCTCCTCCTTTTGCCAATGATCTTTCGCACCATATTGCATAATGAATAGAGAAGATAGAGTTGAACCGAGACATATGATTTCCAGGTGTTCTTCCTGCTCTTTGAAATGGCACTACGAGATTTATCTCTGTATATACGGTATTTTTTTAGATTTTCAGTCGTTGGATTGGCATTGAAATTTTTAAGTCTTTTTTCGTTCCTTGGTGGCGTCTTTGGTCACATCATCGGACCATGGTTTATCGACGAGTTTGTAAATGGCCGAAATGTTTTATATTCTATCTGCAAAAAATATCCTGGAGCGTCTTATATAAGTTATGTGCATTTTTGTGAAAAGGATCAACTGTTAGACTGAAGTGTTTCCCAATCTGGCTTGTTCAATATATATCTCTGCCCGAAGCCTTAAGATTTGAGAATTTTGCTTCTTAAATATATGGGAATGTAATCACTACTAGGTCGTCACCAACTTTCAAGAGAAGTGAAAGAGGGAGATCGCAGATGATCAGATCTAATCACGAATGTTATCCTGTTGCAGGATAAAGACTGGTATACCACTTATCAATATAAGGGCACAGTAATAAATAAAATCTTCTATCTTCCTCCCTCTCTCTCGCTGATATCTTTACAGCCCTAAAAAGGAATGGTAACCGTTAGAGTTGCCAAGTAAACAAACTGTGCTGGTAAACTGTGCAATAAGATTAGATTAATTGATTGGATGTTTTGGAGACAGAGATACTGAGCAGGGTGCGTGAGTTTTAGGTACAGTCACACAAATGGTTACAACCTGGAAAGTATAATTCAGATTATTTGGCTGCGAGGAGTTTTGTTATTTAAGATGATAATCTCTTCTCCAGTAGGCTTATCGATATTTCTAGAAAAACTGCTGTATATTGTGAGGCTTTTAATATTATTTTTAACATTTTCTTTTAAATAGCTCTCCTAAAGACAGACAAAACTACTGGGTCATGTTCTTTAAATAAAAGACTAATGTCATAATAGTTGCCTTTAAACGTCGGCAATTCCATTGTATTATGGTGTCATACATATTTATGAGAACCGAGATCTTCGCATATCTAAGCCTCACTGCGACTATTTAAATCTTTTTATTGAACATCACCCCTTGAAGTGTTGAGAAATTTGTGTGGAAATACCTTAATTGGTACCTCCACAAACTGCTTTGAGCGAAATATATGGCTAGAGTGAGCTTTGCAGCTACACTCTATAAGTAAATGGTCTAAACTTTGATGTCAATTTTTGACTCGCCAATTCAGTAATAAGAAAAGTGAGAAAACCTGGCAAAATGTCTTTGACTCGTACGAGTTTCCTTTTCCGATTCGCTGGGTGAATTATCCTTTTTCCTTGGAGGCCACATCAACACTAATGTTTGACGTTTTGTCATCTGTCCTACTTAAGCACCTAGGAGCCCAGCAAAGAGACAGACATTTATGTCTTTTACTGCATTTCTCTTGTCAGGGTCACACGTGGTGATATATTCAACCAAAGAAGTAACTTGACGAAACTGACGCATGCCACTGCCGTCAGAGGCTATGTCCTTTGTAAGGTTTGGAAAACAACATTATGTTGATGAATCACAAAGGTCACTTTTAAACTGTATACAAATCTGCTAAACTTGATAGCTTTAACATAGCCCCTAAAGAATGGAGTAACTAGCTGATTGATTGCATTAGACCCTTCTGACCAAGCATTTCCAAAGATGTCTTTTCTTGTCCTTGTGTAAAGACATGGTCTAGCATACTTGTTTTGAAAAACATCAAAGACATTTGTTTGTCTATCTCTAGCACCAAGCGCGATATTATTCCATGTTGTAGTTGTTGTATTCTCATTAGCGGACATAGTTACATCATAAAAGCTGTAAAATACGAAACGTGTTAATTTCCAGTTTGGTATAAATAAGTTTTTAAACTCTTCTTCATATACTCTAATACTGATGTTTGACTAGCGTGTAATATTTTATTAATTTCTCTACAACGACTTGAATAAAACAGAAATTGAATTTAGCTAAAGTACAGTTTTATTTAAAACCATCTCTATGAATTGCCTATAATAAATTCAAAGTTTGAAAGAACAGAATTTATTATGAGCATGACATCAGCTCTTAACATGAATGGATCGACGAAATGGCTAAATGTTAAAGTTTCAGTTGTGAGGATCATCCTGTGGGGTTGGTTATTATAACCTCAAGATGATGTATAAAATGTAAAATATTCATTTCATGGTTTTATTCCATCTTATCAGAGTGTACAAATTACACACTGATGAGAAACCATATAAGTTCCAAGGTCGTATATCACTTTTTCCACAGATATTAAAATCATCTTTTTTAACATGTCAAATGATTTGCAATTGTCTATATGGTACATCAGATTTTCTTTCTATTTTTTTTAACTGTGTTAAGTTTCAAAGATCCGCATTGTGCCAATTGCTCATTTGATGATTAAAGCACGAAAGTTGGTACGTTCAATCCTTATAAGCATTTTGAAACAATGAATACGTTATGATACAGCTTGAGTAAACGCGATGGAGAATTTGACAATTAATGGACTATTGAAATATTCCTTCATATTATGCGAATGAGTCTTGATTTACTTGACTTATTAATTGGCAACAAATCAATCAAATAAAAGTTCTTTAAAAGAAAAGAACAAATCTTCGTACATAAACTAAATCATCTAAACATTGACTTTTAGATTAATACATTAATTTGGAATTTCTTAATTCATTCAAAGACATTCTGGATTGCAACACTGTGCTATATCAGGGCATTCAAGACTATTGGAATCCATTCGGAACATTCTATACATTCCACGAAATAATAACTTATGCGTTGCAAACATCCACTCTATTTCAAATCAGACAATAAAATATTTGCTACCTCCTGAGTTAGGAGCCCTTTTGTGGCACACATAACTCAAAAGCGTAAAATAATTGACTCGAAAGTTACTATGTAACATGAAAATGATTCTAGTACAAACCATTCGATTTAGAGAAATTAAAAATATAATGAGTCATCTAAAACTGTAAATAACGTTTGAGCCAATCATTCATTTATTACTCGGCAATGACCTAGCTCGAGATAAGGTTGTGGTTAATCCATTTGTAACTGAGAAGCCTTGTTTGGATCAGAAAGTCGATCCTATTGAAAAAGAAATCTCTGATTTATACCCAGCTTGTGCAGTTACTAGATCTATGGCAAAGAACGCTCTTGAGAATGACATTGATCAGGAAAATATTCCTTTAGCTGACGGATGTATTGGTCAGGCTTTTGAGGATGTCACTTTTACTCCTTGTTTGGATCAATCAAAGGGTTTTGATCCTCTGTTAACTACTCACTCTCTTTATTCGAATCAGGGTGACAAACGACAATCACTTGTCGCCGAACAGGAAAAAGATCCTGAGATCCCCTGTTTGTTTCAGATTGCCATTAGTGAAACTGAAATCACAGAAGTACCTGTTTGCTATTTTGTTTTAAAACAAATTGGGGCCTTATAAGAAAATAGAGACCACCTGATGTACCTGCTGGTGACGAGTGGTCGGTGAACTATAAAATAGTTGTTTCAAAATCGTATAGACAGGAAATTCTTAGTTTGACCCATGAAACTCCTTTGGCTGGTCATTTAATGATCAATAAGACTACCACAAGATCTTGATTCACTTTTATTGGCCAGAAATTACAAGTTATGTTTGTAAATACTGCAGATCTTGTCACACGTGTCATATGGTAGGAAAACCCAATCAGAAGAGACTTACGGCTCATCTGCAACCTATTCCTGCATTTGTCGAACAATTTAGCAGAATAATGGTAGATTGTGTCGATCCCTTACCTAAGACCAAGTCAGACAACCAATATTTGTTGACCATTGTGTATGCGACTACAGAAGATTCCCAGAGGCAATTTCATTGAGGAATATTAAAACTAAAACAATAGTAAAAGCTTTGATAAAGTTTTTTGTTTTTACACAATTTTGCGTTCCCAAATCTGACCAATCATATCGAGGGTCATATTTTTGGTCTGGAATTTTCCAGCAAGTTGTGCATGAATATCCATATCCATGGATATCCGCTAATTCAAGTTAAAAGTAAAATTATAGTACAACAGAACTACTATGGAGAGAACTTTTTCAGTATGGTGAGATGGTTCAGTCTCTCTTGCTCATTCTTCAAAATTTTCTTCAGATTAGGTGTTATGGGCCTTACCATGACGTTGAAATTTCTAGATTCCACACCTGTGAAACAAAATCCTTACAGAATGAACTCTCTAAAACAGGAATGCTTGAAACAAATTCAGTATTTGCTGGGGAATGATTTCATAGAACTGAGAAAAAGTGACTGGAGTTCACCATGTATACTTAATAATAGACAGGTAACAGATAATAATTTCCCCTTGTGCAGAGACTATAGAAAGGTGAACAGTGTGACCAAACCAAATTCATCTTAATTGTCAAGAATCGCATTGATGGAATTGGAAATGCAAAGGATGTCACCAAATTTGACCTTCAAAAAGGATTTTGGCAAATTTCCCTGACGGAAAGTGCATATATATTGAGCTAGAAAACCAAGTTTTATTAGTCGAAAAATGTCAGTAGGGTTTTGAAAAGTTAAAGGCTATACTTAAGAGTGCATCCGTTCTTTCAACTCCACATTGTAGCCAGTCATTTGGGGTTAGTGCAGTAATGCTTCAAGAAGACGAAAATGGTGTAGATCATCCAGTGTGCTATTATTCTAAGAAACTAAATAAGCACCAGCGAAATTATTCCACAGTCGACAAGGAATGTTTGGCTTTGATATTGGCATTGCAACACTTTGAAGTTTATATTAGTTCAACTCCTTCTCTGGTAATTGTGTTTACTGATCACAACCCCCTTCCTTTCATTGACAAGATGAAAACAAAATCAGAGATTATTAAGATGGTGTTTGATGTTGCAGGAATTTAATATTGAGATAAGACAGGTTAAGGGAAAAGACAATTTAATAGCAGATAAACTTTCAAGTGTATAGTAATATTGTATTGTTTCATGAATACTTTGTGCCATTCATACGATTTCATCTTATGCAAGATTTTTATCACATGCATACGTCACTAATAGTAAAAAGAAAGCTTAATTGCATAAATATCTTTTTCTTTATGAGGGCAAGTGTTATGTTTCTTTAATTTGCATTGTTTGTTAGGTGTTTTTAAACAAAAATTAATTTCATTATATGCTATTGTGATGTAACATAGTATGTTTGACTAAACCTTGTCCAAAATCAAGTTTATTCTCTTCTTAACCTGAATTATTGAATTTTTATTCTGTAAGTAACTAAGACAAGGCTAAAGTATTTCTCTATGTATATGGGTTTAATATCAAGATCATCATTAATAGTAAATATGTTTATTTGGGTCTGGGTCTAGGTTATTGAAATTCCTTTACAATTTACCTGGTGTACCTGACGTAGTCCAGGTTCTATATTTTAATTTTAGTAATAGATCCCTAATTATGGCTAACATTTTATTTTGTAAACGTTAAGAACTTTCTAGAAGGTTATTTTCCATTAGGTAATGGGTTCTATTCTAGAAAATGTTGATTGTGATCTGAGGTTAAGTGGAAAACTATATAATCTTGTTACTGGAAAGATTATTCGTTTTTGCATTAACATCTGGCAGAATCAAGTTATATAATTGTTGTGCAGTATTTTGATTTGTGCGAAGTTAATTCAAAATATTTTTTCTCTGGAAATAGAAAGATATCTAAATTAATATTCTTGGACGGAGAGTCTTGAATTTATAGTGAATTACAAACAAAAGGATATATTCTCGGATTGTATTATTGTGATTCAACAAGAGAATGTTGGCACATCAATACTTTACAAGCCATCACAGGCACACCAACACCTTCAGCGTTGGACTTAATTGGGATTTCTACTAAAGTTTATTCAGAACTTTTATATTCAGGACTTCTGTCTATAATTCTAGGATTATTTTGGGATTTAATTCGCAATACCTAAGTTTATTGTCATTTTCACATCGTATTCTATGGAAATAAATTATTTGGTGAACTTTACAAAGCTTGTTGCCTTTCACATTTTTCTGTTACTTATTTTATGAGCATAGACTCGTAGCATGTAATCATAAAAACAGCAACAACAACGGCAATAATATCAACAAAACATGTGGCAAATACTACCATATCTTTTACCTCGCCCTTTCTCCAACACCATTAGTATCAGTGTCCTCATCATGGTTATTATTACTATTGTTACTTATCACTACTGTTACTATTATTGTTATTACTATTATTGCTCTTATAATTGCCGTTATTATTAAATAGATATGGGAATTAATAATTAAATAAATGAACGAATTATTTAATTGATGACTAATATAGACTCTAAATGTATAATAGCTTTTATGTTTTTTTTCGTGAAGATAGCCGTTTGAAGACTTCTTTGTTAATGGCGCCTAGTTTCTGTATTCGTAGGTGGCGAATTCAATAAATATTCTATTTTTTTTCTTGTTTTCTTAACCCCGTTTGCGGTTGTGAGCAATTGCATCAAGTACATGTAGACCATCACTGAATGTACGGACATAGGAAGAAAGGTGTTCTGCTGTTAGACTTCAGTCCAGTTTCTTTGTCATCCAATCAGATCTGAGAAGATTTAAAGTATGAAAATCTGGCTATATTTTTAAAAAAATATTTGTAACATAAATTAAAAGGCTGTAGTTAAGGTTTTGCGATAATTTATTGGCAACGTTTTTTTTTAAAAGGTTCTGATTTTAAGACTGCTTTGGGCAGTGGTGGATCCAGATCCAACTTTGACAGTCAATAAGGGTAGCAAATTCATAAATTCGGCATTATTTTTTGTATTTATTTGGTTTCTCCAACGTATTGGTGGGCACAAATCTCACATGTGATGAGACAAATGACAGTCTGTTTTTCTACGTTAGGTTTGGACCACGCCTACGTGGTCCTTCGCAATTTTTGTTGTTGTTGTTATTGTTTGGGGGGTTTCTTTAAGAGAAAGTGGCGGTCTCTATAGTTCGTTGACCTGTTTTGCAATAGAGAGAGAAGCGGAGGGTGGGAAGGAGAGAAAGAAAGAGAGAGAGGGAGGTTGTTTGTGAAGAAGATGATGACGGTTTTGGTTCCAGCCTAATAACAAAATGAATATACAACCTAACCAAATTATTGAATCACCTCTCCTAAATTAATAAAATTGAATAATCTCTATAATAGTAATAAGGCTTGATTTAAGCAATTTTTTTATAATTTTCTATGAACCAAACCAAACCCTGGCGATCGGACCTTTTAGTGTCATACTAATAACGTCTACGTCTAGTGGAAATAAATATGTTATTGCTGTGCATGCAACATGCATGTGTTTGAATCATATATCAGACTGATAGAAAGCATTCGCACAGGTATACCTTGCCCAAGTGATAGGCCACAATTAATGCTATAATTACATGTAAAATTCATAGGTCAAGTTAGTCAAGGGATCGATGGGTGATTGTACCTGAATTGAAGAAATCCTCTTTTGGACAGTTAGGATTTGGGTCTGTTTTGACGCTTGGGGCTAACAAATTGTATAACCTAACTTACCAATCAGATGATTCATTACCAGTGGTTCAGCTAATTTCTCGCTGTCCGCACAGATACTTGAGTCAGTGCCCTTCCTTACTCTTCTCCAAGTGGTGAATTGTGAACAGAACATTTTACAAAGACAAAGCCATTTTCAACACAGAATGTCCCATGCATGTCATGACACATTGTTTGATACAATACCGGTTAGAGTGCAGTAGACAATCTATGTTTACCCTAAAGTGTCACTTTCACAATCAAACATTATATTGTTGCGATATTCATATGAAAGAAGGATGTAGAAATTCCCATATTTACTGTGATGCATTTGTGACTGGCTATTTGCATTATTTGATTTGAAACAATGGACTACAGAAAACATAAACAAATTTCATTTTGAATAGGAATCGCATCACATATTTACCGAGAAAAACATTTTGCCTGGATGAAGTTCTGTCAGATAGGAGACATGTTTATGTCCACATTATTCTGTGAACAGAGGTGAGCTTATTTACTTCTATAAGTTATTATTTAAACCATTCTTGTATATATGGTTATCTCCATGTTACAGGAATACAACTCAACCCTACCCCCACACCCGCTATCAAATGAACAATATCCTTCGATTTACTTGTTGTTGTTTTTCTTTTATTGGGGTTTTACGCCATTTTTCATAGCACTATATGCTATACATGGCATAATGAGAACCTGTTGGGTAAATTCTCCATAGTCAGAAAGACTTGACTTTTTCCCAATACCCTTTGGGCAGTCGATTCGAGAAAAGGCCGCCAAAATATTCATAGCATTAGTAAAAGGTTCCATAAGGCGGGGTAAAGAAAATGTTCCCACTATCGCATCCAATTAGTAAATGAATACTGCGCAATGATTTCACGGGCTTATTTGGACCAATCAGAATCACATAAAGTGATATCTTACCGCATTTCATATAAAAAATATTAAACTGCAAACACTATATGCATAGTGTGCAGACTATGTGATAAAAAGGTATAGACAGTAGTTTTGTTCAGCCACTCTCTCTGGTGACTCCAATATATATATATATATATATATATATATATATATATATATACTATATATATATATATATATATATATATATATATATATATATATAATACGAGAAATGGGTTGAACTAGAATATGCAGATCTTTTAAAGATCCACCCTCCGAGTATAAAGGAGACTATACTCATTATGACCATGCCTACTTGATGTTCAGAGTTTTACGTGCATGCTGCATGACTCTTTCTTTCAAACCAAACAAAACAAAGCACTCTAATGCATGTGCACCATGTACAATCTTTATGGCAGTTAGACATGACACTATTTGAGATTCTGATTAAAGGTAAAACGCCCCCTACCCAATGTTTATGTTCCGCTCGTACCTCTGTATTCTTGATTGTGTTTTTTATTGTCTCCTGAGAAAAACTTTGATTTAGTAGAAACATAGGGAAGTTTTCCCTTTTTTGTAACATTATATACTTGTGCTCTTGGTTTGCATTTTCGTTCTCTCTTTTGACTACCTAAGTCCATGTCTTCGACTATTTCAGTGTCTTTATTTTACTATACATGCTTTTATTTTCTAGCATACGGCCAGTGTGGTCAAGGATGGGTTTTACGGGAAAACTCCTGTTATCATGTCAGTCATGACAGGGAAGAATGGGCTAATGCCGATGTAAGTGTTAACATATACTTCAGCGATTTCAATAATAATAATAATAATAATAATAATAATAGTGCTACTACTGCTACAAATACTCTCTATTCAGATCTCAAAAAGAATTTTTTTAAAAATTCAGCCCACTGATAAAAGCATAAAACATATTTGCAAGAACCTTTCCGAGGATACAGGCATAAAATATAAATCGATATCGTTTAATATATACATAAAAGCATAACCTATATCTCAAATTAGGTTGTTTTCTTTTCCATCAAGAAATTACTTTGCCATGTTAGGTATTTTAATAATAATGCATAGTAAAAGCACATAAACTTTTTATTCATTTTTAGCCATAATAGTTATGTTTTTACACTCACACACGTCTTTGTTCTATTTACTTTTATAAATACACTGTTTCATTCAAATTCGTTGGAAACCATTTTTTTCATTCTATTTGAACTGATTAATATGTTCATTCATTATATACTATTGAGCAGAATATCCACTATGGCGAGGCAATCCCTAGAGGTTAATCACTCATCCAATTAGACTACAACCATGAAGATAATGACACAGTTATAGTGTTGATAATAATAAGTCAGCA
Organism: Megalonaias nervosa; assembly: GCA_016617855.1. Classification (NCBI taxonomy): domain Eukaryota; kingdom Metazoa; phylum Mollusca; class Bivalvia; order Unionida; family Unionidae; genus Megalonaias; species Megalonaias nervosa. The sequence continues at coordinate 36,476 of JAECUM010009722.1, read as the reverse complement.
TCTAATCGTTTTGTTGTGAATTATATGCTAAGTAATACACTTTTCATTATATGCAATTTTCACACGTTTTCTGTCTTTGCTTTAAAAGCCAATAACGACCAGGGTAGGAAGAAGTAGTTAATCGGACGATATTAGACAAGCAATATGGCATAATTTTCTATTAAATTTGTTGTTTGTTTGTCATGCATGTACCCTTATCTTCTAGAACGAATTTGTTTCTTCTCCATCAGTCTTGCGAGATAACAGTGGGCCAACTTCCTCAGAACGTTATATGGGCCTTATATTTTGCGACATTCATATCTCTATGCAAGCCTAATTATCTCCCTTATGTTAAAGAGAATCTGAAAATGTAATGATGCAATACCAATGATTTAATTATATCTACAAAGGCGGGAAGCTATATCGTAAGAAAATGCCATGATTTTCGTGATATGGGCCTTACATTCTGCGACAGTCCTATAGCTTTGCATGCCTAATTATATCCCTTATGTTAACTAGAATCTGAAAATGTAATGATGTTATACCAATAATTTAATTATATCTACGAAGGAGGGGAACTGTATCGTAAGACAATCCAATAATCTTCGTGATAAGCTGAAATTTATTATTATGTTCTTTCATTCATATATCTTAGGGGTAGTAGAAACATTGAGAGAATGCCTCTTTTATGTTTTTAACTTAATGATTACACCATTTTGCGAGGAAACATTGTTGAATTACTTTATAGGAGTTTTGAAAATTGATACGTTCTTTACTTTAGGAATGCAATATTTTATCAGACATGAAAAGAACTGCAGATCAACTATACTAGCTATCAAGGCGCCTTTTAGAGAGCCTGCTTTTTAGACTAGTACATGGACTGGAGCTAGAACTAGTGCTTAATGACTCTCAGATATTAAGCAAAACCTCTGTTCTCGTCAACTAAATAGTCCTTCTCGAATTCCTGATCCAACTTAACGTTCCCAAATGGAACTCTGGTGTCATAGATAGGTTGGTAGGTAGTATATGGTCCGCTTATATTTCTTCTTCTTTTGAAAAGAGAATCATAAGCTTACGATAATCATACTTATCTCAGTTTATAACATTTGTCAATGTAAAGCAGTGTATTGTACTAGATCTTTTCCTTCCTCTGTTTCTATAATGTTAATTACTAACATTCAAGTAGTCTTTGGTTTATCTGCATGTCTATCATGTCTATCATTTCCTTGAACTAGAATACAGTACTTTGTTTAAACATCAGCTTTAGATTGCAGATGTTGCCCTTAAAGCTTAAATTTGTACTTGCTTTTCTATATTTTTATACCATGTTATTACATTATTCTTGATTCCTCGTCTGTTTTGCACCATTGACCCAAATTACTTCAGAAATCAGTAATCTCAGTTGTTGCATATGTGTCATTCTTGACACAAACCACATTAACGTTCAGTTGTTGGTAGGACGAACGCGTGGGGGGAGGGGGTATGGTGATTTGATGCGAAGCGTTCAGATTCTTTCTGTATATTGTAACGAAACTGGCTTCACTTATTGTTTTACTTCTGTTATTGATTCGTCAAGAGCCTTCATGTAGCTATTTTTTTAATGCTTTGTTTTATATTTCGTTACTAATCTACAATCATTTGTTTTAGTACATGTGTCATAAAATGGGTGGATATTTGGCAGAAGTAAACGATGCTGACGAGGGACATTTTCTGGAAAATCAAGTGAAATTGTTCAACTTTCCTGAGGGTAATATTTCACCTATATTTAAAATCTTGGAAAGGAGATGTTCATTAACAGCGTCGGTACGAAAAGCTTCACTGTGGCTGTGTGCATGGGTCGTTATTCTTTACACATTTTTTATTAAATACACCCTCCCCACCACTTCCTCTAGCAATTTGAAAAAAGTAAAGTTATTAATAGAAGTATCAGTTGTGACCTCAAACCAGTACTTGTATCAATAGCAGTCTTATAGGAAACACTATTACATTGGTATTGACCGCACAGGACACTACCGTGGACACAACGGTGCTGGCGTATTGTCACACTGTTGAACCTCTTTCGCGGTATATTTCCTTTGAAATAAAACCCAATATTGCTTTTCGATATATTTGTATGTGATCAAGTACATATCTGGTTTGTGTTTAAAAAATAGCACAACAATCTATCAGCTATGGTCACATTGCTGTCTTTTAGGATTATTTTATGTTTTCTTTTTACCTGATTGCAAAACGATTACTGTTGCGCAGTATTATGAATGAAGAACTGCATATTTGAGAAAGCTCCGGTGCCCTAAATGGTAAGAGCGTCCGCCTCAGATGTTGCGGGTTCGAACCCCAGCCGAGTCATACCAAAGACATATCAAAATGGTACTAACAGCTGCCTCGCTTGGCGCTTAGCTGAAGAGGTTAGTATTAGGACTGGTCGCCCTGATGTCAGGATAATGTGACTAGGTGGAACATCATGCTGCATGTCTGCGGCACGATGCCCCAATGTTAGATATCACTATAAACTGCCACGGTGCAGAAATCGTAGCGATATGACTAAAATTGTTAAAGCTATGTTAAAAATCTAACACACACACACACACACACACACACACACACACACACACACACACACATTGATATTTATAAACAAGCAAATTTTAACTCCACTAAATTTATAGCTCAACTCAAATATCTCATTAACTTTACCCAATCAATCAAAACAGATTCGACAACAATGGATGAAATATATGGAAAACATCGTTAATTCAAACCTGCATTTGGTGACTCAATATGCAATACATTTGAAAGGATTGAAGAATTGTTGCAAATCGTTGAAAATAAAAGTACGTCATCTTAAGAGTCTATGCTCTTGAAATAAGTAACAGAAAAGAGTGAAGACAACAAGCTTTGTAAAATTTAACAAATAATTTATTTCCCTAGAATACAAAGTAAAAAATAAGAAAATAAGAAAAGGGAACTTACGGTATTGCGAATTAAATCCAAAAATAATCCAGGAATTAAAAATAGAAGTCCTAGTTTAAGTCCCGATGAAATCCAAAATTGAAGGCGATGACGTCTGTAATATCCTACGAAGTGCAGATGTGTCAAAAGTCTCTTGTTGAATCACAGAACATATTATTCCGGTTTTGAATTCAGCATAAATTCCAGTGAATGTCTTATCCAAGAAATTTTGTAAGAGCACTTTTGTATTTCCTGAGAAAATAATCACTTAAAATCAATAATTTTAAGAAAGTAAAATTCAGCCCAAACTGGACGCAACATTATACAACTCAAAGTGCTAGATGTAAAAGTAGAACTGGTAAAATTCTGACAATCAAAAGATAATATAGTTCTCTGTTTGACCTCAGGTCACAAATTAGCATTTTCATAAAAACAACCATTACCTAATGGAAAATAACTTTCTAGCATGATTTAATGAGCCTTGCTTATTTAAAAGATAATACCCTATAAAATTCACTTTGGAATCCCCAAAACCCTGACCCAAATCAACACGTTTACCTGAATAATAATTTGGTCTATGAGCTTATACCCATAGAGAATAATGAAGCTATTATTAGTTGTTTACATCAATGAAATAAAAAAAAAATTAAAAAGTCAATCAGGTCAAACAGAACTTAACTAAATTTTGGACAAGGTCAAGTCCAGTAAACAATGTTACATTACAATAACATGTAACGGAATAAAAAAGAAATTTGAAACTAACAGACAAACAATAAAATTAAATATACATAACAGTCATTTAAGCTTTCATCTAGTTTACTTGTTCATAACACCTGAAGATAAAAATTTGCTGAAGGGTGACGTAGTTTTCCTGTATGTTTTATACAATTCAAAAAAGTGCTAACAAAGAACATTATTAAAGCCATCTTTACTACCCTTCTTGGCATGTCATTGCTCTCACTATTCCCATAGCAGCTATGTTTACACCCTTTAGAAACTGTCCTTATAGAATAACACCTTATGGTAATTTCTCCCTAGCTTTTGAATTGATTTCCCAATATTGTCGATAAAATTGCCCTTCGTCTGTGTTACATGTCCAACTAAATTAGCTTTTACATTTTAATCCTTTCTTCGTACTTGTAATGGAACTTTTGTGCTTGTGTAGTTTTCTTTGCTGATGCCATTTATTTAGCTCTTAAATCTGTTTTCACAAATTTCAGCATAAAGTTTCATGGACTCCATAGTTGATTAGACAACTTTTGCAGCATTTGCGCAAGCTCTTAATTCTCTTTCCTCACCTGTTCTGAATAATATTTATCCACGGGTCAAAATCTCCGCTTTGAATTTTTTCTTACAGTTATTACAGGAACACTACTGCATAACCTTTCAAACCTTTTACTTTGTTTTCTTTGTTTTCTGTTAGATTCGAAATGTCAAGTTCCCCGCCCTTGGAACACTCCTCTATTCTTAACCCATTTCACAAATATGTTCATGTGAAGAGTTCTTTGGAAACAATGTTTGCGTCATACTGAAACTTATTTTCCAAACGAAATCTTCAGAAAAGCAGCATATTTGCATGCTCTTCCCTTTTATGAATTATTAACCCAATACCACTACAGCTGAAAACACCGACAATTCCACAACGAATGTTGCTCAGATGCAAGTACTCAAAAATTTCATTGTCACATGAATTGATGATAAAAGCATGTAGAATAACCCTTATAATGTCTTATAATGTCTAAAACGTTTATTTTGTAGATGGCACCAAATTGGTGAATTGTGATGAAACCAACAAGCTTCAAGTAACAAGAGTACCACACATTACATTGTATGACCGTCTCATGCCTTTTTCCTACCAACTACCTTGACGTTAGAAGTAAAAACTAGCCAGCTGCGTGATAAGGTGTGGAGCTAGAAAAAAGTAGTTCATACAAATATATCAGGTGGTTTACAAGTGACAGCATAGTTAAGAAAGAGACTAGTGACTTCCCTTGGGTGTTTTTTTTTGGGGGGGAGGGGGTTACCTTATCCTTGGGGGCATAGGGTATGAATACATGAGACAATACTGAGTGCAGGTATATAGCTGGCAAAAGTTGCATGAAAATACCTTCATTGGCCCACACCTGCACATGGACAGGGGTCTTTGATTTATATATTCTCTGGCTGTGATCTTAACCTTGAGACTGAAGTCATGGCTATAGTATTTCTAATTATGATTTATAACTGGTTCAAGTTTCATTAAAATATCTTCAGTTCTTTAAACTTTATCCTCCAGAAAATGTACAAAAACAAAACATTACTTTTCCCTTTCGTTGCTGTAAAATTAACATAGTGGTGGTGGTGGTGATGAGGAACTGCATTTTGTCATGTGACACACCATCTAGTAATGATATATACATGGGCAGAGTTTCATGAAATCTCTCCAGTTGTCACAATGTTATGTTTTATATATATATATATATATATATATATATATATATATATATATATATATATATATATATATATATATAAAGTTCTAGTTCTAGGTTGGAGATCTTAACAATTTACATGTTTTGTTCTGGTCCCAATTACAGGTGCAAATCCCAGGTTTGTGTTGGATATATGTCTAATATATGTCTAATATTTTCTCCTCACGCCATTTAAACCAGTATACATTTATAGGCTAGGGATCTCAACAGTTCCCAAGTGATCACCCATGAGCATGTCTCTTTGAACAGTTCTTTACTGGAAATGTGCATAATTTCTTCCCATGACTTTTAACCTATGTATGGTTGAAAGATGGGGATCTCAAATGCTTCCAAGCAATGACCCAGGAGCAAGCTTTCGACCTAAAGGTCCTAATCCATGGTCTGTATTGGATATTCTAGTATGTCTGGTTCCGTCTAATGTCCTTCAAATCTATATAGGGTTTATGGATAGGAATCTCAACAGGAAGGGGACCATCCCTGGGGCAAGACTAGACAGTGTAACCAAAAGTCTAATTCATATACTATGGCACTGGCCTTAAAGATGACACAAATCAACTTTAAGAACTCTACCTAGAAGACTTCCAATCTACACATTTAAAAAAATATCCCCCAAAACTGGTTTCATCCAAGGAGTCAAAATTTAAAATTTATAACTTTATATATATATATATATATATATATATATATATATATATATATATATATATATGTTATATATATATATATATATATATATATATATATATATAATATAACACAATGATATCACAAAGTTTCAAGTCTGTACCTTTAATGGTTGTAGAAGATACAATGAATTACTAATGAAGAAAAAGACAGACAGACAAACAAACATGTTAAATTTTGTATTATTTATACATTATGACATTTAATGATAATTATGAAAACATTTCCAACACTATCGGTACTTAGAGAAAACTCTTTGGTTGACAAAGTACACCTTCTATAAAACAGTTTTTTGTGACATGAGAAACACAAAACAAACTTGCATGACTCTGAAATTAATTATATCACTAATAACTACACACCTTAGCTATACTGACAAGACTTTTATTTTAATTTTCAATATTATTATACTTTCATTGCAATCATAAACAAGAGAAACTCTTGCTGAATGTGATATTTCAATACTCTTCCAATTTTTCATAAAAAATAAATTTGCCATTCAGTTGTCATGACTGTAGAAGGAATAGTCATGGAGTACATTCCAATAGTGAATGAGATAAAGAAAACTGCATTAACAACCTATGCACCTTGCAGATGATGATGAAGATGAAGATTATTATTAAAATAAAGCTTTTTACAGTTTTTAGTTTTTATGTGAAACTGTCAGTACATGATTTCGTGGTATTTGTAATAATCGAAATCTTCAGATTACTAGGTATTACGTGATACTTAAAGTATTATCTAGACGATGATAGTGAACAGCAACATTGTTGTGCATGTAATAATCATACAACGTATCGCTTTCCTCTTTTCAAGAACACAAATTTAAGTGTATTTTGTAAACAGAAACTAAATCCATGCATTGTAGGTAAAGTATTGATCTGATCACGGTACATAGAATCCTTCACCATAACAGTTAAACGTCTCTTAGTGTAAGCTAAATTCACAATGAGTCTAAAAGGACCAAAGGCTTGTAGATTCTTATATACGTTCGCTTTAATAGTTTTGTTATACAGTGGCTTTAAAGGTCTTTCATGTGCTGTAAAAACTGGAAAAAATAATAAGGAATATAAACTAAAATGAATTCGTAAAGAATGACACCCTGCTTAATACGTCTGCAGTACATGCAATGCACAACAAAGAAATATTGAAACAAATGAATTGACGTTTAACAGTATGTTTCTTGAATTAAGCAATATTAATGACATTAGAAACAATTTCTGGTTGTGTCGACACGAAGCACTGATGCCATGCACTTAAATTTCCAGTGCCAATAGCTTTATCTATTATATTGAATGCGTAACCATTCCTCCATCAATAAGTTATGTAACTCTATCACTGTGATTTAAATGTGCTTCAAGCATCGATTCGAATTATTCTATCAGCTATTCATCAATAATCGATCTTTTACATTTAAAACTGTTTTGAGACGGTTTTCTTTCTCTCGTATCAATCTACTTCAAGTAATTTTCGATGGGTTGGGAGCGTCTAGGTCCGTTGTATCTGTTGTATATGTTGTATCTGTTGTACTGTCTGCTTTTCTTCCTTGATGAGACTAATCCCATTTTTACAGAATTTTTCAACAAAACATTACTTCTTCTGGGATGTGGGTTTTGGTCATTTTCTTGGTTACATGGAATCATCAGATTCCACGGTAACAGCCGCAGTTATTTGAATAGGTTTATTGTATTCCTGTGCGCTATCTACAGAACATAGCTGAAATATTTGCTTCGATTATCTATGCAGACCAAAATATTTGACAGGACTTTATCTGTCGGAAAAATTGTTTTAACAAGAACTACAATTCCCAAAAGTTTTCTGAAATTTTATATTTTTCATAGTATGCAATAATGCTCCTTAAAAAAGAAAGCAATAAGCAGAAGCAGCTGGTTCATGATTCAACAAAGCTATAACAGCATGACCACCGCATTAAGAAATCTTTTTTTCAACTCTTAGTTAGTTCAGTGTTTTTTTAACAACAAAAATAATTTGGAATTTACGAATTCCATTGAGATAGAGTTGTTCTGAAACAACATCCTCGTACCCCTACACAATATGTATTAATGCAGATTTTACCAGTGCAAGCGTGATGTGTTTATAACACTACTCCAGATGATAATGATTAAAATGTACAAGTGTGCCATGGGTGTTTTCGTACCACTAAAGAAACGGTAATAATTACAATTTATAAGTATTCTCGCACTTACATGTGCATAACCGGTATATTTTATCAGTGGATCATTTTGTATTTTTAATCACTAACAGATGCCTGAATGCCGCACATAAAACTGAGCTATTTCAAACTTTGCAAGTGCAGCCATATCCTCATATGCATATTGATGTTGCAGGCCAAACACACAGTGTTCATGGTAGTCATTTTCATCTAAACTATTTCATGCAGTGTCTTTGTCTTCCATTGTTTTGTTTGCTGAGACAGTGAATGAACCGAAAACAGTATGCATACAGTGAAATGGCAGTCAATAATTTTATTATTGCGATTTTAATGAAAAACCCTATAGCAGTTTTAATCAGTGTCTACTAAACTCCAATCGATATACATATTCTATACTCAGACAAATTGATCCAGTTTACATCCGTAAACGCGACTGATATATCTATTCCTTAATGAGTGTAATAAATTGTTTGGAAATTGATTAAGTTTAATATTATTATATTTATTAGATGAGATGTCAGTTAGTTGCATGATTACGATAATGAACTCACACCAAATTAAGGAAGAGGTGAATTCAGGGATAGCGGTGGCAAAACGTCAATAAGCAAAACTGAAACATTCTACAAAACTCTAACACTCTGAACAAACATTTCAACAATTGTTAGAAATAACGATGGAAACAATGTTTCATTTGATATTGTTTTCCCTATTTATCACCTATTTCAGACATGGATTGGTGCGACAGACATTCTCATAGAGGGAGATTGGGTTTGGGCTAATAGAGGAATCAGGCTGTCGTTGCGTGAGTACACTAACTGGCAGGTCGGGGAACCAAACAACGTAGATGGAAATGAGAACTGCCTGAGTCTGTTCAACACCGGATTATGGAACGACGAGGACTGTGACTCTCACTTCCATTACATATGCGAGAAGAAGAAAGCAGTTCTTGAGTTAGTCACACTGTCTATAACAAATGATCAATATGGCTTCTATATAGTCGGATATATAACTTAAACTTGCATCATTGGTCAAAAGAGTCTCGAAACGTACATACTCTCATGTCATTTCCTTTATTGTCCATTGTAATCCTCAAGGACACTGTCAGGTTTACAATCCGGTACAATTATTAGAATAGTTGTCGGTTGAATCGAAAAAAATCGATGTTTCAAAGACTATTTCTATGCCACAAACATTTTAAGTTTCAAAGATATTTACTGTCCACAAAAATTTGAAATTTCATACTAAATAGTCCTTGGCCACTCAAAAAACAGCACTTTTTTCAAACTCCGTTTCTCGGCAACAAACAGCTTCTCATTTTCAACAATATTTAGTTAACATCTGAAGTTTGGATAATTAGTTGTCTGTTACCAAGAAAACACTAACATTTACCTGATACGCCTTAGCAAAACGCGTTATCCAGCATCAAATTTCATTCATGAAGAAATGCGCATTTCATATGGCCAGATATGTTACGCTTACAAGGACAGTCCGGGTTGGCTGCCTCTGTGTACGCTTGAAAAAGGCACTGATTTCCATTTAAGATATAACTAATAATATGATAAAAAGTCCTTTGAAAACCAACAAAATAAAAACAAAAGAAAACCCAGCTGTTTCTCTGATGATATGTTTAAATGATACATATATAACAAAACTTTAATACTTGTACCACAGTGGTAGGTATCTTATAGAAAATTACAAGTAGAATAAACAATTTAGTTCCTCAGCTTGAGATCGAAAGCTCTTGTTTTATTTTTTAAAAAATGTATTATAATTGCTCCGAAAGCTTAGTGGAAACATTGAAGGTAGATACATATCGTCCTAAAGGAACAGTCGGGTTCAAGTCACGTTACCGGCCTTCAGTTTGTTTTATCAACTGAGCAGACTTGTTCTCATCATCGATTCGAGGCCATTATGAAGTTTAATTGGGGTTTGAATTAAGTTGTATGGGATAAAAGTAGCGCCAAAGACTCGAATCGAGATTGATTCAGAACACAGATGGTAGAGAATACCAAAACACCTAAATCCTCAGAGGGCTATAATGTCGACTAACTTATTTCTGCCTAGGATCTCCAATAGGGATTAAAGCTTACTGAGTACTTGATTCAATGGAAGCTACATTTCGGCTGATGTGACGTTTGTTCCTTGTATAAATGTTTGTCATAGAAAGACAATTCACCTTTGTAAAATATCCCATCAATATTCCCTCCTAATAAGTCACACACACACACACACACACACACACACACACACACACACACATATATATATATATATATATATATATATATATATATATATATGCATACATACACAGAGACACACACACACAGAGTAAATGTTTTCCCTATTTAAATTTAAGCACTACAAATATTTACTTTTCTAGCTAACAAAAACAATTATTTAACACTTTAAATCTATTTTTTTTTTCTTTTGCTTGCTAGAACCAGATTCAATCTATAGATATTTGCTCCCACCATTATTTGGTTTTATTAAACATTTCTTCGACAGATGCTTTTAATTAGAGTAAGTTGGAAAAAAAAACAATATTTATATTGGCAATAATTCACTATCATTGCTGATATAAAATTATTTCCCTTCATCTAAACTGGAACTTTTACTGGCTTTTGTTCTTTAAAGATTTCTTCTTATCTATCATATATGTATACATTTTCGTCTCCTTAAGATATCGCTTTCTTAACCCGTTGATATTTTAAGAAAATATCAATCACAATCCAAAGGTATTTATATATGTTGTTATCATTTGTGCATGCTTGCAAATGACCGTATTTCATGCCACTGAAAATCAATGCCATTTACACCCTTTAATAGGCAAATATTTGTCTACCTTTGCTTGTGTAATGTGCATGTACATTACTGGGTCAAGCATGCCTGTTATTCGCGATATTAAATTGGCTTCTAAATTTGTTTAATTTGCTCGAATAAATGATTGACAATTTTATAAGAAACTGGAATTTTATGATCATACGATAGACATCATAAATTTGCTGACATGATTATCTATAGCAAATTTTGTACAATGGATTAGTTTTACCTATTCCAACCTGATCCTGAATCAGTACCAGCTCCTACTCAACCTCCACCTATTCCTACTGTACCGACTTCAGCTTTGTTTCACCTGCTCTGCTCCCCGGAATCATTTCACTGCAGTTATTGGTAATGTAATAAGATGGTTTTAAAACATCTAGAAAAGTGTCCTATGCATTAGTCTGAAATGTAGTTTTCCGCAAAAGTTAGCTTTTTGTTTGCAGCTTTGATAAGAGATGTAGACAACAGGATTTAAAAAAAAAAAAAATCAGAAAATCCTCATGTATTTAGGATTTTTTTTAATAAAACGAAAGAAAATTAATACAGTTATTGCAAACTTCAAGACAATTATTATTATTATTATTATTATTATTATTATTATTATCAATGCTTATTAACGATATTTTTTAATTATTTGCAATGTCAAGTACATTATCATTCATATTTACGTAATTTTCACTTACATTTTCTTCTTTCACTGTATTGGCTAATATTTCACTAATTACTAGCGACTATTTAACTCGGTTGGAATTAAAATACTTCCTTCTATTTATTTCTGTGACAGTGCTTATCCTAGTTAAAATTTATCTAATGGCTTTTTCAAGTCCTTTTTTTTATAATCAGTAATGCTTCCCATTGTAACAACTATATCGCTAGATGCAACAAATAAAATATTTCAACTAATGATATATTCTAGTTTCACGTTTAAATCTGAAATATAATTTTTGAAATGGTGCTGATGTGTTTTCATCTGAGGTAAAGTCTTTTTCCCCTAAATTTAATTTCTCAGATAACTTTTCTCCTGAATCTTGAACAGTTGAACATTTTCTTTTTAGCTTAATCATTTACAAGACAGATGACATAAGACCTTATGCTTTGACTTAAGTCCTGTAAAACCTACATTTGTCAGTCCGTTGTTACCCTGAATAACGACAGAAGTCCATCATGTTTTTACTTCTACGTACGTATGATCTTATTTACATTTTACTTTGTATGTAACTTAGTATTCAACATTTGGATTTTGTAATCTCTTTAATATTATATCATACGGTTTCTTTTCAATAAATTCCTACAATTGTTTTATGATATTTGTCCTTGAGGTATCTCCGCTCACAATTAGGAGAAATGTTAAGGCTATTCGAAGTTATGATAAACTGGTTTTCTTTACATCTATCTTATTACTATTTGAATTAAAATGTTTTTCGTCCGGTAAAGTTGTTCCGCGGACGTTTTCATATTTGAAGGTACACGTGACGTCGATGCTACTAAATGTTGTACACCTTTATATGTTAAATAAGATATTACACAATCGGCTGTTGCCATCTATACCGCACTGTTCATTTTATTTTGCCAAAATTTCAATTTACACTGTGCCTTATATTTATTAACAGGGTCATTTCAGTGGAATCTTAAAGGGTAGTTTTCAAAAATATTTAATGGGTTGTATGCAACATATTTGCTTTCAGTGTTGTAATTTTGCATTTCCGTAAATATTTGTGCAATGTCTTTGTTAACTGGAGCGTTCAATTGAGTGAAAAAAACAACCCTGGAATATAGTGATGTGCCTCTCAATAAAAAAAAAAATGTAAAGCTGATTATTTCGTTGCCAAATGTTTACACTTTAATTGTTTTAACTTTTTGGAGTGATTTTGAATGTTGGAAAATTCAGTTGCTGAGGAACATAACATAAATATTAGTAAGTGGAGATTATTGTTATTACCTAATATTGCAACTTTTAATAGATACAAACTTAATTAAGCTTCTCAAGTTTGTGGCCTAAAATATTTTTAAAACTTTAGATCTTTGTGGTCTGGAAATGAAATATGAAAAGACATATGTTTGGTGAAGTTATCCAACAACAATCCTACTAGTGGTAAATTGTACTAAATGTGTGTGTGTGTGTGTGTGTGTGCGTGCGTGCGTGCGTGCGTGCGTGCGTGCGTGCGTGTTTGACTTTTGTGCGCAGGGTAATAACTAATATTCATTTATGACATGAAATCATAAAACATTTCAATTCTATATTATTAAATTGCATGTTGTTCTCATAAAACAAAATTGGAGATCAACAAGGAGAAGATGCAATGGAAATCCTCACACTTCCGATATCTGTATAACTAAAGCTGGTGCACAATGTAAGTTTGTATAAATGGTAAATCTTTGAAATTACGAAAGCCTTAAAGCAACGAATCAAGATGAAGCCAATTCCTCGCCGAATCTGTGAAAATAAGAAGAAACGTGGAGTCACAATGTATTCTGCATCAAATTTGTATGATTCTTGAAGGCTCTGATACAAACTTAGTAATGCATTACATGGCATTCAAACCTAACTGTCGATCTTCAATAATTATTTGGATTTTAAACAATCACATTACACATGTTGCCATTATTTCATAAACATATAAATCAAATTAACGGTTGTACAACGGAAATTGTTGTTGTTGTTGTTCAATTTTTTGTTATGTTTTAAGCATTACTTTTCAATAATACAATAAGCATTCAATGAAATGATTACTCCTGTATTTTGTAGAATTTTTATTGTAGGGATTGTAATCATCGTCAACTCAAATAACTTCATCATCCATTATATAGTTAATAGGCGATGTTCCTCTCTTTATAAATAATCATCCAACAATAATTATACTATATTAAACGGAATTGTCAAACGTACATTATTCAAACCAACTTCATTTTTCTTTCAGACCAGCAGAAGTCGTTGGATAAATGTCAGTGAGCGAATATGGCTACGCAGTGTTCCAATTAGATGTGTTTTTGCAGTACACATATGTGGGCTTCAAGATAAAGTATTTTTGCTGATTTACAGTCGTTTATATTTCTACCCTTGATACATTCGACACTTTATTTCAATTTTTGCTTGATTGGGTGATATTTTTCAATATAAACTGTAATTATTTGTCTAAATTTTTGTACAATGAAGCCCTGTTCTTTAACTCTCTGTCACTCTGTCCGTCCCCCTCTCTCTCGGAATTTGATTATCTAAAGCAATATTCCTCTGTCTGTAAATGTTGTTGATGTTGCAAATGAATTTTTTACTCCAAGAAAATTAGATTGGAAACATTTTAATTTTCCATTTATCAGAGGCAGAAAAGGTGAAATATAACTATTGTCTTCCGCACAAAATGTTATTGTTGCTTTATCATAAACAACTTTAAGATTGGTGTTGACTGCCAGAGTGAAGGAACATATTCAAGTCATATGTCATAAAGTCAGATGATGCATGTGGTTATTAAGCACAATAGGGGCACCTCGATCAAATATACTTCGGTTAATATAAGACAAAAGCAATATGCAACCAAATCTAGACTGCTGTAATGTTATTTGGGGAAACACTTTTGACAAGTATATTTGCAAATTATTCCGCTTGTACAATATAGCTTGGAGACTCATCCAAGATAATACTGAAAATATCCCAAAGGCAACAAATGATGTTAAAATCTTAATAGTAAGTGACCAAATACTTTAAGAAAGGCTATAATTTTGAACAATGTTTCCAAAAATATGACCCCATTGTATCTCAAGCATCAGCTTGATGCTAGAAACCAAGGCAACAATCCCTATTTAAGATTGATTTCAGTTAACAAATAGTATCAATAGTAATTTCAGAACCAAACAAAATAAGCTTTAAAAATCTTTTCAATGTTCAGGGCCAATAATTTGGAGGAGAATCCCAAAGGAAAGCAGAGAACTTCCACATATATAAGTGCATTTATATATAATTTAATTCAATGGATGAACGAATAAACCTGTTTGATTTGACAAATACATTACAACTTAAAATATAAAAAGTAGTATCATTATGGGGCTCTTGGAAGTTGTTGCTGATATAGGTCCAAGCCTTCCATACCCTTAAATCACACACTGGTATGTGCAGTATATCTAAGATTTAGGCAGCAAACGAAATAATTCTAACTCTCGAGTTAAATATTTTGCAAAGCAAAATCAGCCAGCGTAAACTAAATACAATTATTATTTTGGGGGGAAATAAAATTACTACACCCTTTGGTCGTGTAAACAGTTTTGCAAACCACCGGTAAACATGCTGGCAGACTATTATTTACTCGAATTTTACTGTCTGTAAATCAAGCACCTCTGTTCCGTATCTGTGCACGAAGTCGCCTGTTGTTTCCATTTTGGCCAATACAATCACGAACTATGAGATGCTATTTATTCAATCCTCGATAGCCATCGAATAGACTTTATTAAACGTTCGAGCCTACTTTCCGAATAAACACGTATTCGCTGATGTAATGGTAATGAAATTATATCACCATTTTACTACTGAAAACCTCTGACAACAAATCCGATTGGTGTACCTAGGATAGTTACCGTTGTTGCAATTCCAGAAATACCAAGGTCAACAGTAATTGCGGCTTCAAGTCCACAAATAGCATCTACAACGTTACATATGCGCTTGTATTTTACAGCATTTCTCTTTGGGATTTTATCTCGAAGTTCCTGTTCCGCTTCTAGTATATTTTCGCATCAGTGAGTTTCAGGGTCAGTGAAAGTTCTTCTTTCAACAATGTTATCGCTAAGTGGAATTGCTCGATAGGCAAGCTTTCTTCAGATGCAACACGCAAACGCACTTCTAATCCATTATTCTGTTTTTACTGGTACAACTGTCATACAATGATGGAAAGTATCTTTCGGTTTAATATTTAACTTTCCGGCGATTGTGCGTTCTTGGAGCCTGGCATTGTGTTCATTTAATGCCATTGTAATTAAGAGATTGAATAGTTTCTGAAACGATCGTTCTCGTTTTTGCCCCAAAACTGTTATACCCTCCTTGCTCAATAACACGTCGAGATTTATCTCTTCTTGGTGGAGTCAATCGTGGTGCAATATAATCAACAGGGAATGCAATCTTGGTGGATTTGTCAGTGCACTCCACTTCATCACTCAAGAAACAATATGTGAGTGCATTCATACCTGGCTGTGCATTCTGCTACTGGGCGTTTTCTCGTGTTAATGCAAGGATTCCACTTTTGGAGGTGCATTGGATATATAAAGATGGTTCGAAATATCGATTTTTATTTGGTTTATTGGAAGATTAGATTTCAGCTTATACAAGGATTTGTCAACACCGTTTTCACGTATAATGAATCAACACGTGTAACAAAATCAATGTCGATACTGACATCACAGGTGAGCCAGTCCAACACTCCGTCGAAAAATGCCACAACTTAATCACCGCGGTCAACAACGCCAGGAGCATTCCAATTTGCAGTGCTAGTGTTACCCTTTCGGTATACTGTGACTGTGAGTTTGACTATGTGAAGTTGGCCTTGAAAATCTAAGGTTGTAATTAGGATTAGAAAACATTAAATTTTCCATAGTTTTAATATCTGGGAGGGGGCATTGAACGGTCCAGAGCCCGTTGTAATATAACTGAAACTGATCTGCAATATAGGATCCTTTCTTGTGAACCATCATTAACAGGTCAGCGGACTTTGCATAATCGTCACAAAATATAACGAGTCCAAGAATTATCGTGACGATGTCAACGTTGCTTAAATATGCTTCGATTTCCATTCCATCGATGAAATAATATGGGCTATTAAAACAGTTCTTAACAAAAGTAACCTGAGTATTGGCAATGTAATCTATATTTTTGGTTTGCATCAGTTTACCATGAATTTCCAAGAAAGCCTCACTCGGAAAAAATACCGACACGCATCATGCACTTGTAAATCTATTCCTCCCTGTTAAATAGGATCTTCTGACGGGAAAGAATAATACAAAAATGCTTTTTTTTGCTTACATCTATCTTCAGTGATATTTCCATATTAAACGAGGGAGTGGATATTTTCTTCACAGTTTGCCACTGTCTATACACTATCGGTTTCGTCTAATACTGTTTGATGGTTTTGTCACAGTCGATTTATAATCGATTGAATCGCTCGCAGTGTTTTTGATGCTATCAACGACAAGCATTGCAACTTGTTTAACGATCTATGCATCGCGCGAAGACAAGGCTGCGAGTGCCTATGGTGCGCCTGTAAAGAATCCCTGCACAGCATCACCAATACCATCTCCGTAATTTGTCATGTAAAAAGGTTTTCTAGTGTTAACAACATGTACAGGTATCAAACTTCCAGATACGTTGTTGTTGTATTAAATATCTGTTCGATTACGCGGAGATTTACCATATACTCGTCCTGATCCACAGTGATATGGAAGATACACATTAGTGGCTGGAGTAATTCATATGAAATCACTTGGTTCCATGGTTAGGGGAAAACAAAAGATAGTGTATAGTCCTGAGCATCTACATTCTCGGAAGCTCCGCTTTCATAATTGCCACTGATAACTTTATAGGTATAAATGATTTAAATCGTTGAGATAATTCTGGCAATAAGGTATCAGGACTCTCCTGATCCTGAGCGTAAGATTCATTTGTCGTCGAGAATTTCATTTATATCTTCGGGCCAATCTAAAATTGGTATTATTTACTACTATGTGATGTCAACCTCGTACGGTGCAGATTTAATCGAGCTCATAGATCTAAATGTGGGTTCATGTTTGCTTATTGCAACTGTAGAGTCTTTGCCAATCTTTGACAAAATCCTTCGTCGAATCTCTTCATTGATCGACTCCATATCATACGCGCCCGGGGAAAGTTCAGTTTCTTGTCAGGTTACTCCATCATCCATAAATTTACGTACGGTTAGAATATCACAGAATGGCCGTAATCTGCTATTAGGTTAGCTGTAATACACGCGCAACGACGTTAATGCAATCTCAAGTGTGCTTAAATTGGCGTAGATAAAGTCTCATCAAAATTTTGGTTTTGTTGATGGAATTGTAATCATAGATGCAACGCTCCGTGTTTCCAACAAGACGCCCTATCGCAACAAGTATATTTCGTGTACGACGCAGAGTCTCAGTAAGAAGTTTATCAGAACTCATCATCAGTGTAGTAATATACATTGCTGAAGTCTTCTATGAGTTCGCGCATGAAAAAGCGAAACGTCCTCTGGTCTATGATGATTGATGAGCAATCGCTGACACATCGATGCGGTGTCATTAACGACTTCTGGTGCGCTGTTGCCGACTGACCCTACTATTGTTTCCAACCGATCTACGAGTTCATTTGCCTCCTGTTTCTCCACAGACACACATTTAAACCATTTCATTTTCCAGTGTCTACCTCCACGTTCACTCACAGGTCCAAACAGACCTTTTTTCTACTCCAATGTGTAGAGATATCTTTCTTCATCGGGAGGCGCATCCTCTTGTTCAGACTCATCCAGAAACTGACTAGACCCATATATTTTTGTCAAGATTGTTCGATCCTTATACTTAAAAGCATTACAGTATTGCATCCTTTATCTTAACATCTCTATATACTTTAGCCATCTCACTAAACAATTTTTCACATATATATATTGATTTTAACTGGTTAACTTACAACATCCGAGTACCCGGATACGCAAAATCGTACCAATCATCACTGTCGTGGTTTTCGCAAATTTCTTCACTTGTTTTGTTTTTGTTTTTGTTGTGTTTTAATTGCTTTCTATTTTTGTTATTATTTTGGAGGGGGGAAGGGGCCGGAGTCTTGGCTACATGATGCTTTATTCATGGTGTCATTAACGGTGCAAATGTTTGTTCAAAGGCCTCAGTGAAGTCTTCCGGAGAGGACGTGGCGTCTGCAATAAATCTTTGACATGTTTGGATCCATCCATGTACTCGCGAAGAAGTTCTTGTTGATATCAGCTTTGCGAAGTTGGTGTGCAGCCTCTGCTATGGCATATCTGTTGGATTTTGTAATTGTACATGTTTATGAAGTTTGTTAAAGTGCCGCGTTTGTGTCCATACCTGCTTGACATTTTCCCCCGTTGGCTCTAGTCAAGTCAATAGGGAGGAAACCATAAGAGTCCTTGGTGACATCTGCACATACATTACAAAACTCATCCCACGAATGGTTGGTGGCACACCAAGTCGAATGAATGCTTGCAAGACCGTGAGCGTCAATGCAACGAAAAAACATTACGATGTTGCAGTTGCATGTGCGTATCATTGTGTTAAATATATCACGTCTGTGTTCTTGAGTCGACCTCGGGAAAATATTCGCGCAGGGTTTTTTCTTAATGTTCAAGCATAACATCTTCGTAAACTACAAGATTATTCCCATTTGGATCAAGCTTCATCACTTCCCATTTGGATCAAGCTTCATCATTTGTGTAAAAGAAATCAATGGTGCACGATTCGCTTCTTCGCGACGAGGGAAACGCAACCGTAAACTCTATGTTTACATCACAACATGGTAGATCGTCTGCTGACGACACTATGATGCACATCCGATCCCACATTTACCATCTCAAAATCAGATTAAACAGCAGTTGAAATTTCCATGATCAAATCGAGCCAATAATTAAGGAGCCAACGGAGTTTGGATACACGTTACCATGCTTGGGTGTTACGGGCTTTGCCTGCGGACAGAAGTCGATGACAGTAAAACGGAGCTCTTTTTCTTTCGTGATCCTATATTGAATGTCATTTGTTGTATAACTCAGTCATGCCTTAATACTCTGAGATGCCTCATGAAAACTAGTACTGGAAATCTAGCTCGAGTTAAAACACGTAATGGCTGTGCTCAGTGCGGAGCAAAGATGTACACTTTTTTTTTTAAATGTAGGCGGCGGTGATGTCGCCACATTAACTTATCTATACGGAACACCATGAAGCATATACACCGGTGGTAACTATATCTCCTTAAAGAATTACTATGGGCCTGGTTCATTTTTAGATTCTAACAATCGACCAATGACCGGAGAAGAACATACAAAACGCGTCGATTCTGCATGCCAGCATCGATTGATATCCTTGTGAGTCAACATGCTGATATAGATCTCATCCATGACTTGAACATAATCAGTTCTATACTCGAAGAAAGGAGTGCCAGATGTATCATCAAAGGAGATAAGAAGGCTAAGATTGCATTTGGAGACACCTAAGTTGTGGACAAAATTCATTCATTGGAGGTTTAAAAAAATTGATATAATAAACAAACCTGAATTAAAAAAAAGCATAGCTTCTGAGCAGACTTTTCTCTCGGTTACTGGAAGGGTGAAGCTGTCGTTGAAAAGTTAGTAAGTCCGGTAAAAGTCCCCCATGGGACTGCTAGAGCATGTTGTGCAAACAAGCCTTGTGACCAATTTATCTTCTTGCGCCAAGAAAGATATCCCTTTAAATGGTTTGATATGGGATACCCAACGAAATTCATCAGGCGGATATTTTGTTTCCACAACATGCTACGGTTCAAGGCCGTTCGTACAAGTACACTTTAACTACTGTAGATGTTGCTAGCGGATGCCAGGAAGTTGAGCTGTTGACATCAAAAGATTCATTGAGTGTCGTAGATGTGCTTAAACGTATGTCCCCGGCTTTTACATGTCGATGTAGATAAACAATTACATAAAGTACTCTATTGTGTTGAACATGTTAATATACATCGTGATCAAGGTATTATGAAGCGATTTAACCGAACACTTGCGGAACGACCATTAGGACATCACTACGCTCAGGAACTGTTAATCATATCTGTTTCGGATTCGGAGTACTCGGTCTGAGATCGCAGAATGGGCAACACGGCTTTGATCATAGCATCGTTGAATAATCATATGATAAACACTTTTGAATTAAAACTTGCCGAGGTAGTTCGGCAGAAGACTGTCGCGGTTACATATAAATCAGTTATACAACCACCTGTATTAGACTAAAACAGAAACAATTTGCTTCCATATCTGTATGCAGCGGGGAGTTAAATGGCGTAAGATCCATCTATGATTTTAATTTCTCACCGAAACTGATTTCCGAGGCAGCCAAGACGTTACCATTTGGGCCCAAGCAGCAAAACTGAGCGTGTCTCGTCTGCGGGAGGCAAATTCATCTAGTAGAGGAGTAGAATGCAAATAATTCCCACAGATAGAGAATCACCACCAGGGTCTTGTTTAATTGTGACCTGATTAATAATTCCGTATTTGGTGATTCATTCGGGGAATATCCCTCGATTGCTATCAAGCGCTAACAGACCCACCTTGGTGCAACGATACACACTCATGCAATATTTCTTAGACTGTATAAGATTGAAAGTGTGTGCAAATTCGCGTTTCATTATGCCCGTCGCATCTGACTAAAGTATAACAATACCAGTATGGGAATTGTTCCTTAACTTGGACTGTGCTTATGAAGTCTTTCATTTTTCTTTCGTTCAAATTGTTAATACCATGCTCCGGTATAAATGTCCGCTGCTGTTTTTCACTGATTCCACCACAGTCAAAGCTATGATTGTTAAACAACTGTTGCGTGCTAAATACATGAATCGGACATCTCTATAAAACATTTTACCCTGTTGCTTGCTCTGTAGGCATACCATTAGTGGAAAATCTATTATCCACACATAATAATACTGCAACACGGAACCATCTACGTCACTCAACAATAGAAAGTCAGTATTGTACAACTTGCTTTTCACATTGGGTAGTCGAATTGGCTGCAGTTTTCTTTTTTTTTTTTTTCAAAGAAACACATTAAACGCGAAGCCATGGCTGAGTGGCACAAACTTACTGGTGTCAGTAATTTGTGCGAGGAATTCAATGTTACCAAATTTAAGTTTTCCCAGGTATTGTTTATATTTTCTAAGTGGGTCTTTATTATCGAACTCGAGAGACCATTCAAAACATCTGTTGTCATCGTTTCTCACGTTCATCACTGACCGCAGTAGACAATACTTTGGCGATGGAATATAACTCGACCCACTGAATGGCTTGTACGGGGAAATATGAAGATGAACTTCCAAGGACTTGAAAGCATCCACCCTGAACATCCTCTGGGGTATGTTTCAAACTTCTTGTATATCTTTGCATAACCGTACCGATTTCATCATTTATGATCTCAGTGTCTCTAAAATTTAAAATTACACGGGCACCTCTATGAATTTCCACCCCGAGAACAATTTCCACGTTGGATCCGGATCTCACAGTCGTCTAACCCAGGTGCTGCGAAATTGATACATTTCCCAGACACATTTGATACAAGTTTTATAGCATCTCTGCTTGGATTATATGCGCTTGAGATAAATCTTCAAGGTCAAAGAGCGCTTATACAACTTGAGATTCTGGAATTTTTTGTTGATGAATAAACGCAACATATATATATATATATATATATATATATATATATATATATATATATATATATACAATAAAACAAGTGATTTTTTAATGTCACATCAGGCTCTGCTAAATAAAAAGTGTACTTGTGTGTATGTGTGCGTGTTTTAGTCTCCTTTGATATGTGTGGGACTGATAGTTCATTAATTACGTCATAGTGAGACCATTTTCACTTGGAATGTACTGACCGAGTCCATTTTGACTTATCACAAGCATTGGCGATCATACCTTTAAGATTTGTCTCCCTTGTTTCATTTCTATTCGATGTAAATACTAAACGCGACATGAAAATTTGTCATCTGTTTCTGCAAAATAGTAATCTTTCCAACGTTTTCTTGTGGTTTTCGCTATGTTTCGTTTGATTTGCATCATGTATGTGGCTGATCTGGGCAAGTTATGGGTAGTTTTAGCTGGATTTGGGTGGTTATATACCTTGTCGTATTCGTATCCTAAGCTTCCAGGGTGCACGCATGAGGTGGCACAAGAGTAGAAAGAACGAAGCAGGCGGCGAGAGTAGAAGGAAGGAGAAAGAGGTGGAAAGCGAACGGAGGAGGAAGGAGACGAAAGACTGAAGTAGATGAGTAGAAGGAACAAGAAAAAGAATAGTGACTCTATCACACATAGATTGTGAAATTTTGAATGATGAACTAACGTGTTAAAGTGAGAATTCGATTAACTATTCTCACACCGTCCCGTTGGTTTGTACCCCCTACCAATTTTCAAAACAGAAGACAGCAACGTTTTAAAAAAATATGCACTAAACTAATCATTTCACTCATTCACTTATAAGTTTTAACCTGGTTTTAGCCAGGGGGTCCCAGACACTGTTGACTTGTTGGCCTATCGAATCAAAAGGGAGTTTCTTTTGCAACACGATCTTCATATTTGCTTCGACTATGTTTTCAAGGAACAGATGTCATGCAGTTCACCGACATGGAAATTCTCAATACTTACGCAAATTTTGGATTTACTTCTTCTTGAACATATGTATACAAGAGTTCCTCCTCTTTATTTGTTCAATTTGTTTTAAAAATATTAAAACTAGACAGTGCAAATATTGAACACAAAAGAGACATTTTTGTTTTTACTAAAATAGACTATTTCAGAAGCCAGAATGGGCAGCGAGCAGTCTGTTTGCTTGTTTACATCGGGAGCTTCTTCCAAATTTGTGTCCAATTTCTGAATTGAACTTTAATACAAGTTTTTGTTTTCCTTTATTTAAATACAATGCATTTATTATTGAATGTATATTTAAATCTTTTTTCCTTTCTATAATTTATTTCTGTATCTACACTTAAATATCATTTTTTTTTATGTTTTTTAGTTTTCTTGTAGGTTTTATTAGCTGTCTATTTTTTCTATATATTCGGAAAGAATTTTTAAAGCGTATATTTACAGTTTTTGTCTCGTCAAAGGAGATGATCATTATAAGCTATTGGCTTCCGTTTTAATACTTTACCTCCTTATATTGTGAATCTTACAATTTCCAACTACAAAATGTATCTGTTGCTGCATAAGCAAATTTCGTTTTTTTAAATCAAATTTGTGATTCAAGTTATTACATTTACTTCTATCACGAGTTTAAGGTTTGTGCTGCTTTATTTCATCTGTCTTTATTTTGTAGCAATATTATTTTGGGAGGTAATGTATGTTTCCTCCCATATAAATGGTATTATTTTTATAATTTTTAACATGAATGTTATAATCAAAAAACTATTGTATTTAAAACATACCGTACTCAGCTGTATGCTCAGATTTGTGCGACTTGAATTTTTATCGATTGCATTTAGGTCAGTTAAGACCATGTTTCTATGTTATTTGTACTTTCGCTTAGAAATTGGTTTTTAATGCCTTTTTCACATAAATTATTCTTAATGTTTTTATTTATTTCCTTACATGTTTGGGTGGTAAACAGGTATCGTTCGGACGCGAATTACCAGTTAGTAATATCTCTGGTTTTTGCGTGGATGGCCTTAGATCTTGCCACTGTTCTAAAGTCACGGTTTTCTTCTTTCTAACTGTTTAAATGTGTTATGATCTCCTGCAAAATGTATACAGTCATTTATATACTGTAACATATTTAGTTCTTCATCCAAAGTTCATCTTGGTATACCTTTTATATTTCTATATTTATTTATCCTTTTGATTTAACACATCGTAACACTGAGAGCAAGCTTGTCTCATTGATCATTATATTAAACTTTTATTCTTTGGGTTTGCTCCATTTACTTTACGGACGAGGTAATTTTTTCTATACAAGAACTTAACCCATTTTCACAAGTTATTTCCAAATTCATAATGTTTAGGATGCTTCCGCTATATGTTCTATTATATTAAAAGCTTTTATCTAATCATTAAGTATCATTGCTCCGTGTTCACCTTTACTTTGCATAAAATATATGCCTGTTTGTTTCAATAATGTGTTATTTTCAATATTTCTTCCTTCCTCTGTACGCATCGGATTTATATTCGCTATTTACAAGAAGCTGTGAAAAAAGCACCTACTGGTTTAACTTGTAATTCCTGGCGTTGTATATGTGATCAATGAGGTGTGAAAGTTTACCAGTTTTCTTTGGCTAATGTAATTATACTCTTCTGAATTAAACCAAACAGCAAGATGTGACACTTATAAGAGACAGAAGAGCATATAAGAGACGGGAAAATATGTTGTAGAGTACAGAAGATGGGAAGAATGTTCATAGAAGTATACAAGTATGGTTGGATATTCAATGGCACGCGATTACATATCATGGATTATAAAAAGGTCTAAATGTAAATCTGGTAGGGCGATAAAAATATGTTTTTAGACAAACATTGTTAAATGAACGTACAGAAAATCGCACAAAGCCATTATCATTCTACCTATCTCATTATAGGCTAAGAGCATCAGGAGTTTGTTTGTAATGCCAATAATAAAGTTACAAAAAGATGTATGTACAGCTTCAGTATCAACTGATTTGCAAAATCCCCCAAACTTGTGACTCAGAATTCAAAGTTGGCGCTATTTTAGTTTCAAATATTTGGAACATAATTTTTTTCAGAGAGTTTGACAGACAATAAAGTCAAGTCTTCAAACTATAAAGTGTCTTTGACGCTTGTGCTGCTAGCGTTTGTTTTGTTGAAACATACATATGCCATGAGTTTTTAAAAGCGAACACACAACAAACATATTTATAATAAGATACCGTCCCTATCAGGCAATCACCAAAATACCAACTTTCATATCCTCTAAAATATCCCCCATTTTAGTAAAATTCCAATATTAGTTGGGTTTTCTTCTTCATGTTTATTTTTAATTTCCAGATCTTGCAGTATTATTTTAGTTCATTTTGATTTTTTTTTTATTTGAGTAGCAGTTTCGGCAAAGGCAACCAAGTCATCAGCATACAACAGTGCAAATGGCTTAGCAAATTCTAATGTTACACCGTTATTCTGGTCAGAAATGTGTGTCCTTAAATCGTTTAAAAATAATATAAATGGAATGGGTCGTAAATGAATAAGTAATTGAATGGTTTTAATCCAAATATATTTTGCTTTTTAAATTTCGATGTAATGGTCAAAGTCTGTCGTTTTATTAATAAGGCACTTAAATCCATTTCATCGGCATGGCATAGCCAATATTAATCTGTTAAAAGTGCCGTTAAAACCGACCATTCTGAAGTGTTATAAAGGAACCATGGCTAAAAATGCATATGTGGCGTAAGCCATATTTTCACATATAAACAACATAGCAAAACCTTGATCATTTACCAGTAAGTCTAATACATTTTGTTATTATTATCCAATTCATCACGTGACTAAAGTGTTATTTATGGTAAAATACCCATATCATAATTTCTATATATGTCACATGTGTCACAAATGGCATAACGTAATACAAGGAGCAGCGTAACCACTGAGACATCAGGAATTAATTTCAAAGTCATTTCACTCACTATTCTTTTCTTGGGTCACTTGTTCCCATTATCATAACTATCCATATCAATAGCATTTCCCACTAAATTGCTTCGACTTGCCGTGTCACATCCACCTTTTATCATAACTATCCATATGAATAGCATTTACCAGTAAATTGATGCGACTGCCGTGTCACATCTTCCTGCTATCATATTTATCCATTCTAATAGCATTTGTCACTAAATTTCTGCGACTGCCGTGTCACATCATCCAGTTTATTATAACTATCCATATGAATAGCATTAATCCCTATAATACTGACACTGTCATATCACTTGTTCCAATTATCGAACTTATTTCAGCTTTGTACAGTATACAGTTTTTGCGCTAATTTTAATGATTTAGCTGTCCTGTATTTTTATGCGATATTATTGCTAGGGATAGGGTTGGCTCCCATATTAAAGCCAAAGATGATGATGGGTGTGATATCAAAGCTAGGGATAGGGGTAGGTGTGATATCAAAACAGGAGATAGGGGTAGGTGTGATATCAAATCTAAGGATAGGGGTTGGTGCGTTATCAAAGCTAAAGTTACGAGTAGGTGTGCTATCAAAATTAAGGATAGGAGTTGGTATGATATCAAAGCTAGGGATAGGGTATGTGTGATATTTATATCAGCAACACATGACAAAAACTTCATTAACGCTGTAATACTTCAACAAAACTTGCTGCTTATATTTCGACATTATCTAATATTAATTTATAGCCGTTGAGTATAGACGTGTCTCATTCATTTCTCCCTTTCAATAATCTCTATTTTTCAGACGTCAAAGGTGTAACTTTTTTGTGCCTTCGCATTTATTGTTTCTTAAATATCCTTACGTTATCAGAGATATTGGTTACATGGTTGTTAGTTTAAAACAATATAGTAACTTGATTTTATTATTTTTCGATAATTTTAAATGGAAGCTCGTGCACTTTTCTGACCTGTTTTACAATTAGCAAAAAATACCTCTTTTATTTATTCTTCTAAAATATCTAACATTTAACTTTGTATAAGGAGAATATTAAAATGCAAAACTTAGCACTGCATTATTATAATCTATCCAAAAAAAGAGAGGAGTTTGTATCATACTACTCATAATTGACCAAGTTCTACCAATTAGACTTCTCTAAAAGTTTGGTTTATCATTCCAAAAACTTGTAAAAAGCAGAGAGATAAATAAAGAATTTCCATGCAATTAGTTTGAGGCTAAAGCTTATTTTACTTTAATTAACTAGACTACGATACTTGCCTCATTTTCAAATATCTTCCAATGGACTGTGAGTTGCTGAATTTCATTGACAGTGGACTGAAGAAGTTCTGTATGTCCCAATTCGCAATGTTTAATCGTCTTCCAAAAAATAGGTCATACTCTTTCAATTACTAGATCCTAAAATATTTAATAAATTTAATTTACAAGATCAGTTCCAATTTCAACATCACATGAACTATTATAAAACTCTTCCCACTTCTAACTTGTCAACCTTTTTCTACTTAAATAGTTCCAAGCCTTTATCTTGACAACTCGTGAGATTGTGTTAATCTAATTACTTAATTTAGACGTATTTATCAGCCTTAACATTTGGATGTGCTCAATTATGGAAAAAGGACTATTCTTCACATTCATTTTCCTTTTTTGCATTGAAACTTGTATGTTTGGTCTAACGAATTCACGAATTTCATCGTGCAGGTTATATTATGGTAGCCACTTAGTGCCACGTTGAATTTTATATTTTATCTTGCAATTACGACTTAGTATTTCTTAACTGCATCTTAGCTTAGTATTTCTTAATTGCATCTTAGCATACTAAGTATTCATTAAGAAATAAAACATGTATTGTAAAAATCTGTCTTCATAATCTTAATAATTCATCAATGCATGCACGCACGCACGCACGCACGACCGCACGCACGCACGCACGCACGCACACACACACACACACACACACACACACACACATATATATATATATATATATATATATATATATATATATAACTATATATATATATATATATATATATATATATATATATATATATATATACATTCCTGTACATAGTTGCATGTAGCGTTCTCGACAGCTTATAAATGTACGAATATAATATCTGCTGAGTAAAACTCTTTATACGGAGATTTCTTGACAGAAGTGAATACAGAATCATCCTGCCCGCCATGGCTTGTACTGAAGTGATTATTGCAAAAGTGGAGGATCGCAAATGGGTAATGATTCAATATTGAATGAAGCGAGTTCATACCAGAGTTTACCCATCTGAGATTCCATTTGTCACATTTTTTATTAGGAGTTAAAACAGTCCAGATAGAAAGAAAAACAAATGATTTTTAGTATCTTATTTAACTGAGGCTCACACACTGTGCCTTTCAGTTCTTGCGTGTGAAAAGATAGTCCCAGTCGCAAGTTAAAGCAATACTTCTTAATTCAGTAACCAATAACATGTACAAGTATATGTCCTTTTGCACATTTCAATTCAAAAAGCAACTGTCCTAATCAGTAGAATATTTGACAAGGACAACATCCTATTTCAACACGGTATCTCTGTTGGAAATTTCTGTGTGATATCAAATAGTTCACTCGGTCAGGTCAACTGGAGTAGTTTAGGCGCGATATATATATATATATATATATATATATATATATATATATATGAGACTATCTACAACATTTCCACTTTTACCATAGATGCAGTGTTTGATACGGCAGAAGAAATACGAAATAGCATTCCATTTAAGTTGCTGGATGTTTGTCTGACGGAATGATTACTATATGAATAAATTGTAATAAATTTATTCAGGTGTTGCTGAAAATGGAGGTTAATTTTTGTATGCCAGCACTTGTTTGCGTTTATATTGCTCTCCAGTTATTCTCAGAATGTTGTTTTGCGACCGGATTTATGGGGATGAATGTTGTTGTTAAATAACTCTTTGTTGGTGACAGTTGAGAGATCAGCATTTTTAGGCATTCTCTTCATGAGAGAGGTGAGTTTTTTTTTTTCTAAATGTAGACCTTTAAGTCATGCTTGTCATGGGGGTGGGGTGCAAGATGCATATTGCGTTGCAACAGCTACGTAAAGGGGGCTTTCTGCATTGTAATATTTTGCCAGGCGTTTCTCTACCTAAAATCTGTTTTTGTTCGTTTGGACAACGTTGTATTCTTTATCGCTGTTCTCCCATATATTTGGTATGTAAAGTGTACTAACTATGTATATAAAATATTAAACGGCAAACACTGTATGTAAAGTATACCAACTATGTTTTAAGGTGTGCAAAGCAAACTTAGGCCCAAAGTGAATGATTTGAGCCTAGTTCCATTTCCGCTGTAAATCACAAATTAATTTTGTTTTTCGAAACGACTTGCTTTACGCAAAATCAAACACATTTCATCCGCCTTCCTCTTCAACATCGTTTAACTATCACCATCACAGAATGCCACCCTTAGTCATATTGGCTACTAAACTTAGTTCTTTTTTAACTATAAGTGTCTGGCTAAGCGAGACCAATTACAGTTTTAGACTAGTTCCCCATCCAATTATATTACATGTTTCGAAATTCAGTGTCGTCCGTGTTCGGGATGCAGACAACCTACAGCGTGCAATGCAGGAAATATACATTCGATACTTTGATTGCAAGCCGATTGAAATATTCCTAACATTTCAATATCAAATAGTTACTCGTTAGCAAGGACCAATATTCTGACACATACTTTTGTGTGGACCAGAACAAGTCTGCGTATATACATATCGTCGGTCAAATAAAGAAACATAAAGACAGACACATATCACAGAAAACAGAATGTTTTTAACATTACATGATAACATTCACTCATTCACTTATCAAATAGTTAATTCTTCCATTCATTATGTTATTTATTCAATCAAGTGTTTATCCAGTGTGATCCAGGCTGGGATCAACATTGAGACTCTTGCTAATATACTAGCCACGAGACCGAGATATGGGCTGCAGCCTTTGTAAGTATAAACATTCCTATCACCATAGGATACAGACAGGAGAAAGAGAAAGGGTTACTTGTTTTTTTACGAATGAACAGCAGTATAAAAATTACACATAACAGTATTCAGGCACGCTAGCACCTCACGAAATGTCTGAAAGTAAGACTTGTCTTGGTTTTAAGAAATTCTTAAAAGTGCAGATATATGCATCTGAGTCATTTCTCGAGAGATATAATTCTTTAGGAATAAATAGATTGAATCTCTCTAGGTCAGATAAACATGTCCGTACTAAGGCCTATTTCATAATATATTAACTTTTCATTTGGTACTCAGTCTTAATAGAAAGTAATCCGATCTTTCCTTGTGGGCCGTGCCAACGCATAACAAACAAACATACAAGAAATGACCACTGATTTTATGAAAATATCACAATCGGCATCTACAATCTAACCTTTATCACCATCATCGTGTCTGGGGTACAAAAGAACATTCCTGGCCACTTCAGTACTACTGCATAGAGAACGAAATACCGTCATTTGGCTATAGTACTATGACATTGATGAGTCAATTCAGTATTACTGCGTACAGAACAAAAATACCATCAAGTCATTATGCCATAGTACTATGTCATTAATGGGCCAATTGAGTACTACTGCGTAAAGAACCAAATACAACCAAGTTATTAAACAACAGTACTATGTCATTGATGAGTCAATTCAGTATTACTGCGTGAAGAACCAAATACCGTCAAGTCATTAAGCAATAGTACTATGTCTCTGATGAGTCAATTCAGTATTACTGCGTAAATAACCAACATACTATCAAGTCATTATGCCATAGTACTATGTCATTAATGGGCCAATTCAGCATTACTCATAAAGAACCAAAATACCATCAAGTTATTAGGCTATAGTACTATGTTAATGATGCGCCACTTCGGTACTGCTGCTTGATAATATAACTGCCCTTGACTTTAAGGATACAGTGTTATTTCATTGCTGGTGCACAGTGATGATAAATTCCATACAAAGCACGATGACAAAGCAAAATAATATCAAATCTTTTAAACAGCATCAATAGTTGCATAAAGTTTCGTGAGTTAGAAACTCAACAGTTTCCACTAAGGTAATATAAATATTCAATGAAATTAATGTGAAAGCAGGAATCAATTCATCAAGAGATAACATATATTTATTTATGAATCTGGATGAGATAAAAGCATGGTCGAAGCTAGATGGGTTACAAAACCACGCTCAAGGCATGAAATTTTTATTTGTCAAATTTCAAACGCCAGGAAAGACATTCTGCAATATTTTAAAAGAGACATTTCTACAGATTGTATTTAATGACCAGTATCAACAGTAGATGCTCTAATAGCAAGATGATCAGGCAGTGTATTATGAGGAAATATTAGATTACCAGTAGCTATTTCATGTGGATAAATGCACAGAATCGTATTCGTCTAAATTTACTGCTGATCAAGTAACTGTCTTTGAATCATTCATACGGAATGGCAAAATCTGACATCAATATAAACTCATTTTTATGTTTTAAAGGATTGAAGAAATGTTACGAGTTGTTACAAATAAAGTTCCTGTAGTAGATGGGTGTCCAGTTATCTTGTTGATAAAATCTAAGACAATTCGCATTCCCTGGTTGTTTTTAATTGATTGACTTCAGAGACTTTTGAGAGTAATGCGTTGCAAAGAACAGTATTTAAGAATCTTTACTAAGATACTGAAAGTATAGTTGCTACCACAAACTATGAATAAAGTGTGGGGACAAAAATCAAAAGGGATAAATTAAAACAAATACAGTATACACTCTTAAATCAAAGGATATAATGAATCGTTTAACATCTGGGAACCAGTAGAAAACATTATTCAGTTAAAATAAAGTTCAAAAGAGCAATACATAGATGCCAATGTCAAGGTGCATAAGTTGCTAGAATGTGACAGATTTGGAAAACAACCAATAAGAAATAAAAACATGAACGTCATGCGAATTTATATTGCTGTCCAAACAAGAGAGAAAAAAAAAAGAAAATACACCCAAAAGAATCAGATAAACTCTAGAATGGTAGGCATGACAAACGCTGTAAGTAGATTACAAGGTAGGCATTGTCCTGGATAGGCAATAAATGACAACACAGTAGAAATGAAAAAAGCTAACATTGAAAAATATGACACTGAATTTCAGCAAATTAATCAAAAGCCGAAATATAAATACAGTGTAAATGACTGATCTTCGAGATCGTGAACAGCACAGAAGGTAAGGAGAAGCACACAGACGTTGATGCAATCGTTAGAACCTTACACTCCTTTCAAGTTTCTTTCAAATAACATATATCAGCGATTCACGCAAATGTTCGATCAACTATGCATTTTTCATGGACAAACCATTTACATTTTCAATTTTAAAACATCCATAAAACATTCTTTACAAAGAATTATCGCAGAATTAACACAAATCAGTTCATGTGGAAAAATGTTTTAATTTCAACTACAAAATCACTAGTTCAATCATTTCTTGCAATATGTTGTAAATGGAAAACAGTTAAACGTATCAAACTATCAGATTTGCAAAGATTTCCTGAAAGAAGCGAACTGAGTTTAGTATTAATGATGAGATTAGAGTGCAAATCCAACAGTGAATTACATGTTAATGTAGAAAAACAGAAGATGGCACATTTCAGGTAATAGTCGTGACCATAATCGCAAATTTTGTTTCGAAAAATCTTTTTTGTCGCAAATTTGTCTTCTTCAATGAAAATCATAAATTTTGTATTTTCTGATCTTGAATCATCGCGGTCTACTTTTACTATCCAACTTAAACACTTTTTCGTGATAATTTTGTTTACGGATTGCTAACTCATACGCATGATTCTTCCCTACCTGGAAGACGTGTTACAGGAAAGTTAAACATGTTTGTCACTTGCTTTGGATTTCGTAAATGAAGTATTGAAACCATCATCATTGATTAAATTTACTTGCTATATTTCAAAATATATATTGATAATATTTATATTGTTCAAAAACCATTTCAGATTAGTTTGCACTTTCGCCATGCTTTTCATGGACTGTGTCATAATGCTTTGAAGTTCATTGTACTACAAATGTTTCAACAATGAAATATCACTATGGTGCAATGACTGGGTGGTGTTTTTGTTTACAGGTACGAGTACAGAAGTGGCCCAGCAATATTTACATATCCCTACAAGAAACTGTGATACTGAATAGGTAATGAATGTCGATTCTAGAATTGTGAATTTGTCTGTGGTCATTTTTACTGTGTTGCAGTTGGGCACAGCACAAATCAAAATTGTCTTTCTATTTTACTTTTAATAAGTAGCCCAGAATCGACATTTATTATCCACTAATTCTTCATTTTCCTCCTTCTCATCATCATCATCATAATCATCTTCGCCATCATTATCATCATCATCATCATCTTATTATTATTATTATTATTATTATTATTCATGACGGTGGTGGTGATGGCTGGCGTTAGAGTTATTTACCAGAGGTATATCAGAGTACAGTGTGATTGTTTTGATTGTTAGTGTGGAAAGAGACCCCTCCCACTCCGATACCAAACCAGGACCAAGGCAACAATTTGGGTGCAAGCGCTCCAGGTTGCCCGTGGTTGTTGTAAATATATATATCATAACTAAAATAAAATACGCTACCATACTTGAGGTTTTACCACAGTTTATTACTCACCAGTTAGAATAGCATCCCTAAAACAGAATAAATGATCATCTTTGGGTTTTTGCACACGTTGTTCCCTACCGTGGATAAGAAATGAATCACTTCTCTGGCTCCATCGGAATATTGCACAGATGAACCAGTAACTCAAGAAACGACCTGTTTATACTTGTACATCTTTATTTCCCAATCAATATATCTATACACGTGGTTCTTTGTCAACAGGAGTAGTTTGGTTTCTGACTATGCACTTCTCAACGTTCGATTTGTAATTATTCTTCCTTAGCTAAACTGTATGTTGTATGAACGATTTGTCTCCTTTTTACGCCTTCGACTTCTCGCAACCCGACCTAAGCCGACCAACAGTTGCTTGATATTTCGCACTCAAAAATATCTCTAATAATTAACTGCCACACAAGGCCGATATTACCACATGCATCCACCACTTTATTTCCTACACCTCTTGATCGATATCTTGCGCACAACGGGGTCCAAAAACATAGACCGCACAATAAGCGAGGGCGCGAGTTATCGAGGGACCTCCATAGCAATATGAAATGATCCCATCGTTGCTGGACATCATGAAAATTGCCAAGGGGGATGGGGAGCGAACTGGTCGGTTTAATGGTTGAATACTCGTTTTAAAACCGCCTTGGAAATAATTGTCAATAAAGCGCTTTTTCTAACAAAGTTATTCGTTTCTATGTAAAAATTTATTTATTTTCAAGATGCCCAACCGCTTAGATATCGTTAAGATTATTCCAACTGGTTTCAAGAATCCTTCATGTGATCGCGAAAATATTGTATTACATCACTGCTTTATGTTGTTGTTGAGTAGTCTGGTTCCCAGATCCGTACGTTCCTTGTTTTGCACTCTGCTAAGTGGACTGCAACATAAAGAACATAATAAGCAGGGAACCAGACGTGTTATAGATTCAAATTCAAATTAAAAAAAAAAAAAAAAAAAAAAAAAAATTTCTTTAATTTTTAAAAACGGAACATTTAGTTTGTTAAACAGCCGTCAACGTCGAAAGCAAATTTTGTAATTGTTCTATTAGTAAAATATTGATGTAGTGATTTACTGCAAGTAATAGTGAAACTTCAACTCACCCGTGAGGAAATCTCCGAGTGTCAGTTCAGGAATTACAAGTTAACTACAAACTCTGAACTATCTTCTCATTAATAAAACGTATATGTGAACCAGAATTCTATTTCATCAAGTATTCATTTCGCTTGGTTCTTTTTCTTTGATCACATTTGTGACTGAGTAAGGTAGTTTAATTACACGTATATTTTAGCAAACGTGGGTAATGCTTACTTTCTTAAACGGTTTCGCTTAACCACGACTACAAGTCTCCTCAACCACATAGCAAGAAAGGTAGATAATGTTGCTCTCTCTCTCTCTCTCTCTCTCTCTCTCTCTCTCTCTGCTGACCTTCCACAGAGAGCGAAACAACCAGAACGTTTCCTTATCTAAGTTTCCTTTACAGCTGGATGGTCACAATAATGCCCTAGAAACGCTTAAAATGTAGGAATTCCAGGGGCTTCGCTTCCTAAAGTCCCCACCAGGAGTTCCATCCATCAAACTCCTTGTCGTACTTGTTTACGCACCACACCCCACCACAACGTTATTTCTGGATCCCATCCCCACCCATCACCCTTCTCGGAACCTTGGATACTAACGTTATGACTTATATTACCAGCAAGCAAATGCTACAATTTAACAAGACACAGAAACTATAAGCACAAGATGTCGGTAGGTCCTCTTCGCTATCTAAGTGTCATCCATCCACTTCGTTCCACATCGACCCTTGCCTTGCAAAGATGTATGTTGGTCTGCATAGCTTAAGTCTTTGATTTAACCGAACCCAACCTAGACGCTCTGTTAAGGATCACTGCAAACGCTTTCAGCATCTCCAAGTAATGTTTCTGTTTGGATATTCTAGACACATGCCAGGGTATTGCATGTTTACAACTTAAGCATATAATATCGGGAGGTCCGTCTGTGAGAACCAACAAACTGGGAGTTATGCAACTGCATTTTTACGTGAACGCAACTGAAATAGAGTATTACATATATCTGCATTCCTTAATAGGTCGGTGCATACCTGACAGGTATCCTTCTGCTAAGTTACTTTCCTAGTTTAGGAAAAATGAGTACCGATGCCTACTGACTGGCTAGCTATTGGGTCTGGGGAAGACATATAATCAACTCTCCATTGTCTGCGTTAACCGAATTTACAAAAACTTACTTATATGTGTGTAGAGCCCTAATAATGTCATTAAAATAGTAATAACGGATTTGCTTCATTATTACAATGTATTATTATTATTATTATTATTATTTATTTTTTTTTTTTTTTTT
>JAECUM010009721.1:0-45603 GCA_016617855.1 Megalonaias nervosa | reverse complement strand
GATAGGAGATGACACAACTGATGTTTTTCTTGTGCGTTTTTAATTTGTGCATTTATATAGTTCTTTTGGTCCTCCCGTTTTTTTTAAGTGCCTGTATTCATTTTTATCCAGCTTCTTACTTGCTACGATTAAACATTCAAAACCTCATATATACGTTTTTACTGTAAAAAGGCACGTACGCTAGTTTATAAAATTGAATACATCCATGCAGGAGGAGGGGAAGAGATGCGTGAGACTGGAGTGTTGATTAATGATTGAGAACTGACTGCTCTGCTTTTAAGTATTTCTTGTTTTAGTTCTTGTTTATATATATATATATATATATATATATATATATATATATATATATATATATATATATATATATATATATATTCAAACTAAGAAGTTAGTGAAAACATTCTTTTTGTTGGTTTTATAATAGCATTGATTGCTTGCAGTATTATACAGTATAATATTTTTCAAAATAGAAAATGGCTGTTTTTTCCTTGATCGACATATATGATCAAGAATGTGTAGATAATATATGACAGGGCGAGACAACTAGTTAAATTTAAAATACTTGAACTTTTTGACGCTGAACAAATGAAATAGAAACGATTCACTGATTATCTCAACTTAATGCTCTATCGTATTGCTATATTTTATTTATTCTGAGCACTTCCACCACCCGACCTTACAATATCGATGACTGCATGAGATCAGTTACGTAATATGGAAAGACAGACATGATATAGACATAGGGATACATAGAATTTATAAAACAGAATAATTGTGATGCTAACAAATCATAACACAAAATGAAATTCATTACACAAGATAAACGATACAATGTAATGAACTCAAAAGCAAAACCAAAACATAC
Source organism: Megalonaias nervosa (assembly GCA_016617855.1). Taxonomy (NCBI): domain Eukaryota; kingdom Metazoa; phylum Mollusca; class Bivalvia; order Unionida; family Unionidae; genus Megalonaias; species Megalonaias nervosa. The sequence continues at coordinate 44,738 of JAECUM010009721.1, read as the reverse complement.
AAGACGCTTTTACATATATTTTCAAACAATGGAATGAAGATTATAAAGTAGAAGGGATATGAATCTTCGTTTAATAGTTAGGAGACAGCAGAAAACGTGATTCCATTTAAATTAATGATAGCAAGTCAAATCCATAAATGATAGTATCAAACAGTAGTTCACATTGAAGGATTGCATTTTTATAATGCTAAAAGAGCTTGCGAATGTTTGGCAAAATCACCAATTACACACTGAAATGGTCAGATTTTAAAGATCCAGTATTAATTCAAATAGAGATACCTAGAAAATGGAGCAATCATCTCTGGAGGAAAGGTGTTACGAATGAACAATTAACTTACCAACAGTTGTGAATAGTCAAAAAAGTCACTGAGGAAAGATGGTACAGGAAATGGCGAAACGAATTCACAATTTATTAGAGATATAGAGACTGCGTAATACAAACAAGTGTGCAGTAATATTACAGTGGAGGAAATGAAAATTTTATAGTTCAAATTCAACAGAAAATTACACGTGAGTGTGAAAAAACCCCAAGTAAATAATTAATGCATTATAGTATGAGAAGCAAGTTTCATACACAAATGGCAATGCTAAACGCTTCCTAGATAAATCAACATCGTGTTTAATAAAATAACATCATGTTACCTTTTTCTGCAAATTACATTAACTCTCCAGTAAACCAAGATATGTCGAAAATATGTTAACGAGATTTACGTAACTGAAACTAAATTTTTAACATACAGACAATTAACCACTTTTGAAAAGTTGACTTTAACTTTTGGCAGGGATGAATCAATGCAATAATATTGCTCACAGGGTGACATGATGTCAGTCATCTAAACTGGTTGTGGGATTTCATATTAGCATTTGATTGACAAAAAGCATACAATATTTAGCATAAACATTATGCAAGTGTCACATTTATTTCCAGATACAACAACATAGATTAGAAACAATTTAAATTGATATGCATATACATACAATTCGTTCTTCTGCATGACTGGAAGCTAGAAACAAATACCTGACTGATAACGGGCGAAAAGAACACAATACTATTCACCAAGCTTTTGTGGAACCTACATTAAATGTTGTGCTAGTCACTTACCAAAGGTTCAATATGCTATTTATTTTAAGATATCAAGGTTATCATCAATGAGAGCATCAAATCCGCCAATACATATCATGTTCAAAAGTAAAATTGGAATGTGCTGTTGGAGGAGAATCATTTTGTTAGCGCGTAACATGCTTATAAACAAGGGTAAAATCATTGGATAGAACAAAAATTTACCGAAATTCAGTGACCCGAAGTTTAAACTGGGATTAAGCCCTATCATCCGTATCGATTTAGCAAAGGGAGGTAAAGACTGATAAACAAATACTAACAGTACGACGAAAAACTGTAGATGACAAATGTGAGGACAAGTTGGATCAAATTTATATTGATACGAAGGACGATGATGATAGTAGTCCTTCTGTCATCGACCCTTCAGTCGAGCACTGTATCAGTGATAACTTCAAGTATGCTAATCCTAAACGATTCTCTGACGCTCAGAAAACACATGGTAAGTTTGAAACACCAACCCCCTAAAAACCCCTAAATAGAATATACAATAAAGAATTATTTATTTTGATATTGACGCTCTAGGGGCTGGAATGGTTTGCTTTGTGAAATAAGTGACAAACCTTTAACTCATATGGTAGCTTTGATTACACCTATGCTCAAAACCACTAATAACAAACCAGCTAATTACTTCAGAGGTAATAAAAGGTGTCAAGAAAGAACTACACAATTTGTCAAGCACCCCAAAACAACCCGCCTATCACAGAACAAAATGATTTCAGGAAATGTTCCTGCTGTTTATTTAGAGTAAATCAACGAAAGAATCAGCTAAAATTATATTTTAGTTATTTTTAAAATTTCAAATACTTATTGTACTGGATGAGGTAGAAAAGCGGCAGGATGAGTATGTGAAGTAACAAAAACACCGCACATCATACAAGATTTACTATTGTTGATATTAACCACTGCAGTTGCCATATGGCAATTTTTTCCCCGTTTTGATTTGGGTTTTTTCCCAATTATTTATAATTATCTTCTCGCCAGTTAGAGCTTTTTTATTTGGTCTTTTTCACTGCTGATGTCCTTTGAAACTCTTCAATCTGTTTCTCATGCTTTCCATTATCAAGTTTTATGTACTACTTTTTATTTCATCGATTCTATATCATTTATATATCCTTTAATACTCTTGTTTGTACGTAGTGAATACTTTTTCTCTGCAGTTGGAAATCCTTCAGTGTGATTTATTTCATGGTGCAAATTCTCTTACCTACTGGTAAAATGGTTCATTTGTGTCTCTAGTGTGTATTTCTGTTTCAAAAGGTACTTGTATTCGTCTGTTTGATAGTAAATGATAATTCAAATGGAAATCTTGGTACTATTCTACAATGCATCTAAATATATTTAGTCTATCCCCAAATTCGTGATATATATATATATATATATATATATATATAGTATATATATATATATATATATATATATATATATATATATATATATATATATATATATATATATATATATATCACAGCAACATTTATATATTGTGCATTTTCACGTTCTTTCAATTTACAAATTTTACAAACTTCGGCCTTTTTCGGATATTTAGATAGCAAAGAGGAAAGGATAAGCCACAGATGGAAACGAACTGGGATTCGCCTTACGTGGAGCTTTCTGTTAATCAAAGACAGAAAGAGATATATTAACCCTGTACAGTACTCGTGGCAGTCCCAGAAACTGAAGACTACAAACAGCAGTTGAACGCAACAATATCAAATGGAATAAAAAAGAGATAATCAATGTTAAAAGAAACTTGACTGTAAAAGAAGCTGGAAATGACCAATGTCAAATATATGCATAGTGATAACAATGATACTTTTTGTAAAAATATAATTTAATGGTGATAGCATGCAATCCAATGGAATTATACATTTGTGCAATTTTATTTAGTTTTGACTCTATCAACCATGAGAACTAGATTTATAGCGTTGAAACGTATTGTTTAAACAAATCAACAGGATCAATGCGGATATAAAATAGTTTGAAAATATGAACGATACATTAAATGTGTACTTATCTGGGTTTCCATTTATTTATACCTTTATCCATACTCATTACAATGGCATTGAATATTCCCTAAGCAATCAAGGAGTACAGGTAAATTTGATCAGCTAATATTATCCAACATCTCTTCGATGATGAAGTTCGCTAACTTTAATGACTCATCATTGTTCGGTGATCTTTCTCTTTACTATATTGCATTTGGTTTTGTTTTGAGATGTTTTCACAGGATGTCGTGCAACAGGTGTTTGCCCAAAGAAAACATTTTCTTTGTTGATCAGTATCAAAGAATCAAAAAGGGATACAGGCTATGAAGAGATTATTATAAAGGTCCTAATCAGGTACAACAACAGCCTTTGTAGAGCTTAGCTCCGTGTTACAAATGTCAATAGGTGGAACATTTAAAATTCTCAACGTTCGCTCGTACTTGATTCTTTGGTTTCGAGTTTTCGGAATACTGCATTTTGTGTTTCTAATTTTAATATGAATTTTCAGTATTGAGGTATATTCGCTTTGTATACATTCTTGTACTGTTTGTATTTTATGTTCCACATTCTTAGATTGTATTTTGCAGGAAACGTTTTGACATGGCTTACAACTGGGTTCTGTAAATCGTTTTCTTTTCCATGAACAGGAGATGTTTTCGAATGCTTCTCCTTCTTACCCAATTAAACATCAAAGATTTTCTTTCAACTCCTCGTAAATACACCATAAATAATCCTGAAACTCAACTTTACTCACATTCACATGTTTATCTATCTTCGAAATTCATTACAAAATGAATGGAATCAAAGAGCAAAGATTACAAACAGCTCAAATTGGCAGGCAACTTGCGAAAAGCTTTCAGGCTTTTAAACAAGCAAAATGCTGTGACACTTGGTGAAATAATACAACATTAGCAAGGAAACTAGTGCCAACAACATCATCTGTTGTTTGACAGGAGAGAGATTAGCTGTTTTGGGAATCTATTCATCTGTCACAATTCAAGCATTACTGCACACAGAGACAAAACATTTTGAAAATACCAGTGACGTCAAAGTCCAGTATGAAAATCCAGTATGACAGCATCGTATCATACAGTGCAGAACTAGAAATGAATTTAATCTGTTCTCCAGTTACCTAACGTTTACAGATAATATATGGTGTAACAGGATGCCCGGAGTGTGATTAAATCTGACACGAAAAGTCCATCAAAGGGTTTAACAAAATGATGTTCACTAAGTTAAACAACTAATATAAAGAAAATGATATCGTTCCTAACTGGAACAAATCATAACATGCAACTTCAGCGAGTAATCAACAATAATTAACGGATAGCCGTTATAAGCAAATGCACAATAACTAATCTGCCACTAAGGGTATCAGAGTATGTTTGACTTAAACAACTATGTTATAATTATTCGCCAAAGGTGAATAAAGTATGGAATTTGTACAAATACGAATAATATTTCACCCATAAGTAAGATATATACAAATATATGATTTTCAGTCCATTAATCATACTGAATACATTTTTGAATTTTCACTCTAATAGTGATAATAAATTCAAGAAAAGGAACATATAGTTGTCGACCACCGAGTTCCTTCAGCTCCACCACTCTGTCGGATGATTAAGGAGTCACCAGGCATGGGCACACTAAAGTATCTGCTATTGTACAGGATTACAAGGAAAGAGCTACCACTATAAAATAGTTACAAATGGCACATTGATGGGAACAGTAAAAATATTTAAGAAACTCAAGACATGTTTGAACAGAAATTCAGCGCTTTTGCTTCTTCCGTACAAACATTAGAATAAGTAAAATAGAAAGTAGATGTTTTACGAAACGTTATGCACATTATACAACCTGTTAAACAGGGAATCAATAGGAGATAGATGCCTTTGAAGGTAGTAAGGCAAATTATATATAGCGACTGAGAAACTTGAATTAGGAAATATAAAAAAATTATCAACTGAACGCTAATTAATGATTATAACATGCAAAATTAATGGAGTAAATACCAAGTTCACAGCTGATATGTATACGTTCTCCGAGCTGTCATAATGAATCCATAGAGATAATCAAAGAGATAGATGACCTCAAACAATGGAAAAAATGAAAGTGAATGACATGATAAGTAGATCAACAAAGACTACGTATTATTTGCAAATACAAAAGTATATTGATATATTTGAAAATGATGAAAGATGTCGCAGACAATGGGTTTGCAACAAATTATACTCTTCAGTTCAAAAATATAATACAGATACAAATTATTATGTTGTTAGAGAAGTTGTGAACAATATAGGTCATTTGCAAAGCAGCAGTGATGAAACAGACAAAAGTTTGAAGATGCTGGCAACAAATTTTATTCATTTGAAGTAGATAAAATACACTGCGTGAAGTGATTATATTGGTAACAATGACCTATAGGCTGTTAAAACTGAATAGGAGGACGTTTTCTTTACGTGATACCACTGACAGCATTACAGTGAACTAAATGCAAGTATAGGGGTATGCCGATAATACCACTTGTTCATTGTTCATTCGGTGATTGTATGACCTAGGTAAATGCATTTCCTGATACTTTTTATTGTGCTAAAGTAAACAATCTAGACATATATCATATTGTAAAGTCTTTCTGAATAGATATTTTGATTCCATCAGAACTTAGTTTTTGTTCCGTTTGTTTTCTTCATCTTTGTCAGTGCGAATAACGTTTTGTTTTTACCGAACAAAAACTCTGATTGGTGTGCCATTTTGCTAATACTTGGAAATTGCTTTACACATTGTTCGCTTGCGGTATGTCAAATATATTGTCTGCGGGATTAGTTTCCAAATTGAAACAGGAAAATATAATATAGATATTTGTTGAGAACTGTGCAACCAACTAGGAAAAAGTAATGCAAACCCTGAGGACATCGAGGGAAGATTGGGCATCCTTCAGAGAGTTTGTGTTCTTGGCTGCATCCAAAACCATCAGTCCCACCACATGCAAACATCAAGATTGGCTTGATGAGAACGATGCTGACGCGAAGCAACTAATGAACTAGAAACAGCGGCTCAAAAGATCTGTTCAGCGCTTCATCGTCTGAGAAGGCAGCCTTGAGTAACATAACGAGGACTGCTCAGACAGTTGCAAGACTCATCGCTGAGCAGCAAGGCATAAGAGATAAAATTCTATGTAGTTAGAAATGACATGAAGAAATTATGCGATGCTTTGTAAACATTGCAGGGCCTTTGTCGTCAAAAACATCTTCAATACTGAATGATGATAACTCACAAACAAAGAAAAGATACTATAAAATGGACAGAACATCCCCAATGATAATCATCAATCAGTGAGGAGGTAACGGACCGACCGCTGTAAGTGGAAATCAGCATATCACTTGCTGATCCTATTACTCTGATTGAAACTGCGAAAGCAATTGATCTGTTGACAAATTGAAAAACACATGGAACAGATGCTATACCAACAGAAGTCTACAAAGCCAGAAGCTCGCACATTGCGAAGAAACTGACTGAACATCCTCCTTAGAATTATGCTAAATCTTCTTGTCCATCTCATTGATCGAGGACTTCTGCATATGAGGCAGCGTGGCTTCAGAAAGTTTAGTGCACAAGTTAACTGTCACGTGCAGTCCACACGTGCCATAGCAAGAGCGACCTTTACCATACGATGCGCAGAGGGATCTGTCTGCAACAGAACTGAAAGTCCATAAAGTCTTCATTATGTTAATGACCCTGCTGTGTGCGCGCGAAACCCGAAAGGCGTACATAGGCCATTATCGCGTGGGCTGCCTGAGGGAATTGAGGAGATAGGATGGTAGGACAAGCTCCCAGACACTGTGATTCTCACACAGGTATGCATTCCAAGCATCCACACTCTCATGATGAAATCACAGGCTACGTCAGCAGGATATCAGATGGACAACTACCAAAGAAGATCTTCAACAGCGTATTGAAGAAGGGAAAGTGATCTCAGGTTGGTCAAAAGAAACGCTTCTAAGATTCCTTCAAATCATCCTTGAAAGACTTCAGCATTTACCCTTAATCTTTGGAAGGTCTCTCACAGGATCTTCCTACCTGGCGCATTCTTATCCATGCTTGAGCTACAGTCCATGAGCTAAAGAGAACTGCACATGCAGTGCAGAAGCACACACTTCAAAACTGCACCACGTCCTGTGTTGATCAAACGGCTCCCAGCAACATCTGTTGGGTGTGGCACAGGGAGTTAAGAGTACAGCCAATTTCAAAAGATTTAACAGGATAATGCTCACTGAGTTCAACAATAGATATAAATAAATTATATTGTTCCTAAGTGCAACTATTAAGAACGTGTAACTCGAAGAGAAATCAAACAAGAATCAACGTACATAACTTATAAGCAAATATCATTGATTGATGTATCTGTCATCATGGATGATCAGTGTATAGAATTGATATATGAATATAATAGTGTTTGATTCTACGAACAAGGGTTATCAATGTATAGAATATATACAACAATATGAATAATATATTTTTATCCACACGAGTTATAATTGATTTTCAATCGTATTGCGGAATTAAATTATATTTTCTTCCTATAGTGTTATTGAATAATATTTATTTTAAAAAATGGATGTTTATCTCATGGCGTCTTATCGACAATCACGATGCATTTCCGGTTCCACATTTCTCTTCGAACGGTCAAGGAGCAATCACGCATATCCCGCTCCTCCCAATCTGCCGAAGGATCTCTCGAAAACTTGCTTATTCCCTGTAGACCCATTGATCCAGAAAGCTTTGGTCCCTCAATGCGAGTAAACTGTCCTCCGAACCAATCACACCTTCGACTGCAATGTTTAGATTCCTACTGCTCTCCTACTACTCCCAGCGAAACGTAAGACAGAAATGAGCTCAGATATTAATAGTTAAAATTTCATTATATACTATTTTGTTGGTCCTCTTTTACAAAAGGGTACGTATATACTCACATAACTTTTTGCTGAATATCTTTCCAAACGTGGAAGTAATTATTGAGATTCTTGTAAATAAAGTAGATGCAATGTTTACTTTTCAATGGTTTTAATTGTTTCATAGGTTTTAAATTGTTTTTAAATTTGGATGACAACAAAACCTATGGCCAAAATACTGCCAACAACTGAAGTAACTCGTTTAAGCATAACAACACAGTTAAATTGATCTCTCTTTACCTTTGGTGATTCAGTACTTATGTTTCATATTTTTCATAGCAGGATAGTAGGTAATGCAGTGATCATTCGTTTAGGCTATTATACTTTCACTCGAAGACTATTATACAATTAGGCGACTCACTTGTTTGATTTGGTTGGTTCACAAGATAATTGAATTTCTCTATAGTTTTAGTTTTCACTCTTTCACTTGTTTTGAAAGTATACTTCCTTTGACTATTTAAACTTTGTGTGCAATTTTGTTTTGCCATGCTGGTGGAATATCTTCATACTAAGGTCGTACCACATATAGACACAAATCAGCATTCATAAAGCAGGGATACAAAATACGCTTTTGATTCATCTCCAAATGAGCAGTCTAGACAGTGTTGGTGTCAAACGTTTCTGCATTCCCGTTCGCTTGATGATTTTTATGTACCACAAAAGTATCATTTTATCAATTCAGTTTATATCAATAGTGATATTTCAATAATATGTATGTGCTGGAATGGTAGCGTAATGCCATGCAGATACCAGGGAGTGCACAAAGTAGACTGTATATTTGAATTAAACAGCGAATCTTTCTAATCTTATTGTTATGCGTGGGAACGTCAAAACATCAACTGTTTTAACTTTAATTAGTGGTCTCGTGCTGTCAACTACTAGAGCGTATCAATGCCCTAGTCACATATAAATAATTTTATCTAGCCTCATAGAAAAAGATTTGTGTCGTTGAACTTGTAGCAACTCAAATAAGATGAAATTTCACTCATTAACCTGATCGGAGATTTTAAAATTTATTTGCAGGATGAAAATACATTTCCAACTCAAGCCAATACGTTGCGCCTCGGAAATACTTGTACGCAGTAATTTCTAGGTTAATTACCATAATTCAACAAAGTATGCTTGCGTTTAAGCTGGCAAGAAGAAAATGAATCCATATTTTACACGCCTTTCACAGCCGGTACTCATCTTGAACTGATTGCTTGTCATTAATTTATCGATCTGATAGGGAGGGGTACGTATTAAGTGCACACCTTTATCTTCATTTTAGCTACTTAGAGAGACTGCTGACCTCAAGTGGGTGGATTAAGTTTTCAAGATAAGCCGACAAATTAAAAGGAAAACTACTATTCTCATGTTGAAATCGCGCCGGTGTATCGGAAAAGAATACCAGTGGATATCAGCCATGGTCAATAATCACCTACAATCAGTAATTGAATTATCATCGAGGATTATGACACGACATTGTTTCAGGAAAAATAAGAAAATTCAAGGTAAACAAGAACAGATTCTTTCTTACTAACGATGGGTATATAATCCATTATGCAGTATACTCCATAGAGGAGTACAACGATTGCCAAATGAAACTGTGATACGCAAATTCTTAGTCCGAAAATTTTTAACAAGTTTATTTTCCTCCTCTAAATATTACTGAGCATTTATATTTTGTTATTCTTCAAACATTCGTACGATGTGACCTTGTTAGAATTATATATATATATATATATATATATATATATATATATATATATATATATATATATATATATATATATATAATAATATAGATATATATATACGCTGTATCAATGATATACCAGGAGATTTATAAATTTTTCATTTAAGGGAAACGAAGCTTTGCTGAGTTTCCTTTTAATGAAAAATTTATACAACGAGTGGTATATCATTCATACAGCGTACATACTGTAAATATATTTAATTTATATCACATACAAATACATATATTTGCCCTTTGAACGGAGTTCAGATTTACTACAGGCAGCTGTGTATTGACCGAGTGAATGAACTCCTCACATCCCCGAGTGTGTCCGTTACAAAATGTAGTTCTATGCCTTTTGTGGCTATTCATAATCACCTTGCATATTGATAAGTTGATGTTTTCTTTTTTAGTTTCTATTTTTCTTCACATTAATTAAATGAATATAATACATACCTATGATATAAACATGAAAGATGGTTTTAATGGTAAAAGTAAAGCACTACAGAAACACATGGTTAGCTACGCCATTCACATGAACGCTGCCATTCACGTACCGGAACAAGGAAATTAATGTGGAATATAAACCAAGGGAAATGACGAACCAACAAGAGGTAATTAGAATATTTTAATATATTTACAGTTGATCTAAGTCATTATTCCGCTCTAGTAACAGTACCACCAACAATAAACTCTCTCTCTCTCTCTCTCTCTCTCTCTCTCTCTCTCTCTCTCTCTCTCTCTCTGGTCGGTTTGACTTTAAAACTATCTCTGTCTCTCTCTGTCTCTCTGTCTGACTCTGTGTCTGTGTCTCTGTCTGTCTCTCTCTGTCTCTGTCTCTCTCTCTGGTCGGTTTGACTTCAAAACTATCTCTGTCTCTCTCTGTCTCTCTGTCTCTGTCTCTGTCTCTCTCTCTCATCCTTTGGTCGGTTTGACTTAACTTTTACCATCATTCATGAGTCCAGAGATATCGTGGAATGACACAAACAAAAATCCTCTACGTTCGTCATTTTAGAGATATTAGCCCGTATCTTGCTACGATGGTGAAGGGGGGGGGGGGCAGGCTTTTGGACATTTTTATAGTTAATTAATAATAATCGATTTTAGAACATTATAGTATGTTTAAGAAACAACAAACATAACATTAAATACATCACAGTATGTGTACCACGTAACCGAAGAATTTACTGTATAATGCGACCTGGTTTGCAACTTTGAATCATTGATAAACACTGTAGATAAATCCCAAGGAAAGTGCACACGTATCGTTACGACGAACCATATCCTTGTAGGTTACTTGGTGTAATTTTTATTTCAAGGTTTCAATCCAGCCCAAATTCCTTTTCTATCTCACTCCACATTTCTGCATAGTTTGTCCGTTATGCATGAGAGTGGAGGGGGGAAGAGAAATCAGTAAGGATTGAGATGAAAATGTGTACCACATTAAATTCATTTAGAAAACGCGGATAATTAATACTTTTTATTGTTATTTTCATACGTCACTAAAGATTAATATGTGGAAATTCATCATTGATCTAGAATCAACTGCAGACGGTCGCTAGTATGTTTATATATGCGTATTATTGCGCCATGGGCGGATCACAATTTGATATACCAATAGTATTGGTATATCAAATTGCTTTATACCAACACTTTAAATGCCATGTTATTTTAATGTGTGTGTGTGTGTATATATATATATATGTGTGTGTGTGTATATATATATATATATATATATATATATATATATATATATATATATATATATATATATATATATTAGTCAGATTGTGGTACATGTAATGCATTATTTTGTATATTACAGCGATTAATATGCTTGTGTGGCGTTTTTCCTCACATTCATTACCAGCAAATATAATTTATCTTTTGTCATAATATTCATATATTCTAAAATAGATTCATATTGAATACTCATCTTCCGTAACAAGAATGATAATGCATGTGGTTCAATCGGAAAATGGGAACGTCAGTGGACTTACCTTCTCAAAATGGCAAAAATGATGACAATGACAATGCTGATACCGATTGTGACCCCAACACCTATGGCCACTGGGTAAGCTTCGCTGTGTTGTGCGGACGACGCTGCAAGGGGTACTGAAACCAAATAGACTTTATACGTTTAATATATGGAATCATGTATAAATACTATAGTATTGACAAAACACTATTCCATTACAACAGATGCAATTATTTTCCACGCGGTTGCTGAGATTCTCCAACTTTCGATGTGTGTGTGTGTGTGTGTGTGTGTATATATATATATATATATATATATATATATATATATATATATATATATATATATATATATATATATACGCTGTGTGACACGAACAAAATCTATATGACGTTAGAAAGCCAAACTAAGTTGAAGTACATTTGGTGCACATACGTTTTTAAAATGGAAAGATTTTATGGAAAGATATTTAAAGACTGTGGTGGAGGGCATGGTACTATTGTTGGATTATAACATGTTGTGCTATATTGATAGCTATGTAGTGGAAGAATATGATCAATACAGGAGATATATTCATTCACGTTGAAATGTTCTCATTTTTGTTGATATCATTTTGCAAATGTAACAATTATTACTGAACAGTGAAACAAGCCCTGTACAAACACTACCTGTACACAGTGTTTGCAGATCCTCAGTCCACCCTTCTAGCAGACAGTAAAGACTGTGTACTTTGTTTCCTTTGACAAACCCATTGTTACACTCAAAATCACACCGAGTCCCGATAGCTGTGGAGCACATCTGTCCGTTCGACCCGTTACGTAAAGCTCCGTTTGGAATCTCAGTGGGACAATGTGTCTCTGGAAATTAATATGTGAGTTTATGAATGATCTCGATTGTATATATATCTTTTATGACATAGTTGTGCACTTCACAAATGTGATAAATTTAATTATAATGCATGTTGTGTGACTAATGTATAAAAGGGTGTATATATAAATTTAAATCAGTATCGTACCAATTGAAAAACTAATAGATTTATGCAGGAATCAGTGGGTTGTGTCATGTTAGTCTGCGATTTAATAATTAATCTCACAGGTCACATGTTTATTCAAACGATGTTGACACTTTTATCAAGCGAGGTGATTGCTTAGGTGATATCTTTCAATACTTTAAATAGCCGATGAGATTAGTTAAGTTATATGTTTCGACGTATGAAATGTTTCTTGAATACGAGCGAACGACACAAAACCTCCATGGTTACTGGGTAGTACAGTATATGTTATATATGCAATTATTTTTTATCACACATATTGATATGCATGATATTCTAATTATGAGATGTAAAGATCTCGCACCTCACACTGGACAAAGTTCTTAGTGCCATTAAATTAAAATAGTTCATATAAACATACGTTCACAAAGGCTGTCTGTATCCATACTCCACGTGCCAGATTCCGTGCATTCAATCGTTGAGATAGTTTCATTCTTCTTGTAACCATATCCCGTACACACGTATGTACATTTCTGGCCGACTCTTCTTTCGCATGTGCTTAAAATTTTGCCCTGAATGAATTGCTCAGGGCAAGTAATCGCTGTAACAGACAATGGAACAATAAATTAAAATAACTACGACAGCTTTAGTAAAGTGTCTTTTAACTGGATATTTGAGCAAAGCGAAATGTATCTATTCATTTTAGATAAAGACTTCAAAATTAAACCTCGGAATTGTTACGATATTTTAACTTTCATATATATATTGTAGCACTACAGTTCATTAGTATCACAAATTTTACTTGAAATTCCCCAGGAGTGTGTGTTTTTAATTAACAGCAAAGATTTAGATAAAGTGAAAAATATATTGCAATTTTTTTTTCAGGCTTTAAATGTTTTTATTTGTAGCTACCATTTGCTTAAGGATCAACCTTGACAATTTCTAGTCATCATCCAAAACAGCGCACACGTATTGCTACTTACATTTACAAATGTTATCCGTGTTAACTGATTTCCAATTTCCGTCGATATGGCATTCCACTTCTGTTACCGCATCGTTCCTGGTGAAACCGTAATCACATGTATATTGACATGTCTTTTTAACGGAAAAGCTACAATTTACCCATTTCCCATTTGAAAGTGTAGCAGGACATTTAATCTCTGTAAAAGGAAGTTGCATTTTCAGATTTAAATCAGTTTTTAAAGAATACTTTCTAACAAAGTAATAGTTTTCTTAGAAAGTTGGGTCTAATATTTATTTTCGAGTAAAAGCTTAGTAAACATTATACATGAAAAGATGGGCAATGTAGAATAAAGAAAATGTAAACGTGGGTGACTTCTATATTAGCAGATAAGACCCATGGGTATAATGTGTATTGAATGATAGTAGAAAACATATTTTTCCAGACAAATCCTGTACAGACTTGTTTCTAAAAAAACGTTTCCTTAAAATGCAAAAATTGTTGCGTCTCTGATCCAAAATTCAGTTTATAATGCAAACACTGCCCAAAGTCTGTTATGATAAAGAAACACGTCACGTAGGAAAGACATACTGACAGACATACTGACCTTCACACGCATCTGAAGGTGTGTATATTGTACTATTACAGAGTACTTGATCTACGCCTTGTTTCACTTGATAGCCTTCCTTACAAGTAAATTTACATTTGCTTCCATTCACACGCAGGCAGTCAGCAGAAACGATAATTTGATTCAATGTCTCTGGACAACGAGGAACTAAAATGAAAGAGATATAAACTCGATACAACGCAACATTTAAAACGTTTCGGTACTTACTTTAGGTCATATTCTAATCGTTGCCTTCATGCAATATCACTTCTCTTTATTTTCACTGAAAAAGATCAATTGGTATTAAAGCAGAAATGCACTAGGACCAAAGTGTGTACTGATGACATAGATCTCAAAGTATATTTTGTACTTTGTATAAGGAAAGCGATTTGGTCCCAGTAAATTTTACTATACATTGAGGAAAAGTAAGTAAACCATAACAAAAGCGTAGTGTATCTTTTAACGTGACAGCATATAAAATACGGATAATAAATATTTTACTGTGTTTGTGGTACTTTTGACCGATCGGACTTTATTTATCGTTGACAGATTTACTCTCCTATTCGGTAATGTTTAATTTCTTTTGTACGGTGTACAAGCTTTATAAATGAGTTACGGTTCAAATTTGTGCATCATCTAACCTGCACATAATTCAACTTTGTCTCACGGGATAATACCACAGCTTGTTAATGAAATCAAGCCTGCTTACTGTTTGAACAGAGTTTGTCACTTCCGTCAATAAAGTCCACATCATTTTCACAGCCACAAATACCACCACCTGGTGTTGGGAAGCAGAACGTGGAACAACCTCCGTTGTCCATGGAACAGAAAGCGTTTTCTGAAAAACAGATCAAATTTGTTATGCACGATCAGCCATGATGAATTAAAATGACTCGTATTCAGATATTCATATTTCTGATTTTTTTCAAGCGTTTCTGAAATTATGAAACAGAGCGAAAGTGAAACCGGCAATTTAAGCGAAATAAAAAGCAATTTATTTCTCTAAGTTACAAAGTGAAAATTTAAGAGACACTTACAGTATTGTGAACTAAATTCCAAATAATCCTAAATGTCCTATTACAAATCCTAAAATATAGAATGTTCCGAATTAATTCAAATAGTCTAAGCTGTCCTTTTGTACCAAAACGATGTAATCCAGAATGTATTTGAATGATTTCACGATTATTCCAAAATAAGTTGTCAATCCCATGTCAATGAACGCTTAGCAATTCCAATGAAAAATTAAAAATATATAATTCCTCTCGAATTATATCTGAACGCAACTGTAAATTCTTATAAGAACTGATTTCCACAGAATGATATAAAACAGGAATGAATTCTTTGTTTAGCAAGTCTCTGTTTATATTTATTTCACTTGACCTAGATGTAATTGTAAAGGAAAACTCTAAAATTCCGAACAAGTCTAGAATATTCTCAATTCAAAATGATGTCAGCTTCTTATTTACAACCTAGAACAATGGAAAAAAGTTAGTTATGTAAACCATTATCTTAAAGCAAAATCTATAATCATGGACAAGAGTTAAGCAAATAATATAGATATACATACAACTAGTACACATTTGGAAGCATCCTACTTAAAATAAGTAGATTAAAAAAGCTTGAGAAAGAAACATTTCAAAACTAAATCGGTATTTACATAAAAGGTATCTCAGATATTGTTTGTATAACCGCATGGATCGTAGTAATTGTATGTATAGATGTACAATTAATCTTCTGTGTCATTTTCTGTTTACTCACTGTTCTCGAAAGTGGATGAATAAATGCTAATGAACTTAATCTTCCCGAGTTCGTCGTAAGCAGCAAACTCTGTTGTTTCATTCGGATTGGTTATCTTCACCTTTTTTATCCTGATCGTTGCAAAGAAAACAATCTGCATATACCATCAGTCCTGTTGCGCCACTAGATACGAATGATTTCTTTCGCCAGGCATAATACTTTTTGAATGTGACATCGATATAATTAAAAGCTTTCGTAATAACAAACAGCGGTCGAGGGTGTTTAAAAAGAGGACAAATAATAGACCAATAGCGATATTCAGTGAAAAGAAACAACGAAAATTAAAGCAGTGTAGAGTTGACATTTCGTTATGGAATTTGAATGAAGGTCCATAGGTATATCTAGTGTTTGGATGATATACAGATAGAAACTAATATATATTTTACAAAGCGATTGTGTATTGTACGTTATTAAGATATAGCACTACTGGCAGGACAAACATTTCTTTAAAGTATCTACTTTGGGATAAAAGAACAATTATAACCTAAATACGTCTAATTAATGGATTTAAGGAAGATTTTCCTGTGCTAACCTTTAATTTCATAGAGAAAGCTAGATAAATCCATATATTCCATGAAAATGAAAAAAATACCCCATGCGTACACTAACAAATGTAGAACTGACGAAGTGAACTAGGTTCTCCAGTCAGTCATAACGATTAACACACACACACACACACACACACACGCATATATATATATATATATATATATATATATATATATATATATATATATATATATATATATATATATATATATATATATATATATATATATATATATATATATATATTCTAGAGTGGTCAATTGATACATATAATAGAGTAATGGAGTATATTTGTTTTCATTTCCAAAGTGGATAAATTGCTTTGATAGACACCCTTGATATGAAAATTGTTTTGAGAAGACAATTTTAGTTCATTTATTTGCTCTACTTACGAATGTGCGGCGCCAATGAAAAGGTAATCCTGGTATATAGCTAGACCGGTTATATGCACGCCAGAATACGCAACCAGCTTTCTGTTATCCGTTCCGTCCAACTTGCAGTATTGGATACCGTTGCTCCATGTGTCGATCCAGTACAGGTAGTCATCTGAAAACATTTAAGAAACGTTGCAAAGTAATAAACACCAAATTGTGTTACAGTTGTATATCGTCAACTTATTTTTTAAACAAAATAGTTTATTAGTTGTCTATTTTATTGCTTTAGTTCTGGAACACCGGTGCCTGCCGGACAAAACAATTAACAGGCAGAATCGTTTGGCCTGCAATTTGGGACAATAGTTGTGTTTACTTTATAGTTCCAATACTGACATGATCAGACTGCTTCGCTAAATATTAGTTCCATATTTTGTTTTCTTTAATAAAACTGATTAATGATGTTAATGATACACACATATAAGGTACAGAATCTCGGTGATTTAATAACTCTTCCATCCAGAAACATGTGTATTGTATTTTATAGCTTTCATGAGGAATAATTATCTAAGACATATACGATATCTTTTATTTTTAACAAATTGGACAAATTTTAAAGTTGGTTACTTTTGTAGTCGATAGTGAGCTCGGAGGGCCAGCCGTTAACAATGTTCAGGAGAACAGACTGGTTACTGCCATCCATACTGGCCTGGCCGATATGCGAGTTGGAGGTCATATCGAAGTAAAACAGCAGTCTGAAATATAAATATTTTACCGCTTCGTTGAGATGATAAAAGTTGGCAAAATCTTGAAGCAAAAGAAAATTTAGTATAATCGCAGAGCAAATATAGAGCCTATCTGCTTAGAAATCATTCTAATTAGAAATTAGTTATAATTATAATAAATATTTTTTTCCTCCCTACAGTTAGTTACAAGTATCAAGATATCAGCCCTGGATCGCAATTGCAAGGTATATTGTTTTCATCACAAATGTCTAACATTTGTTTGGCAAGTCTAACATAAGAGCATTATTACTGACGATAGCGTGAGCCACAGTAGGTTTAAACAATCTTGTTCTG
The DNA here is from genome assembly GCA_016617855.1 of Megalonaias nervosa. Lineage (NCBI taxonomy): Eukaryota > Metazoa > Mollusca > Bivalvia > Unionida > Unionidae > Megalonaias > Megalonaias nervosa. The sequence goes on along the minus strand of JAECUM010009721.1, from coordinate 26,631 downwards.
CTTTACTAGTGTTTGAATGATGCAACATAATACACTTATTCTCTTAATGAGATTAGATACAGTCTACTTACCCTTTTGATGGATAGACGACCAGCCCGGATGGATAATGCAGATTGGTGACAAGAAATCTATGCATTCCGTTCGGCGATAAAACTCCGATATAACTCTTGTATCTGTTGTAATAAGATACACTTTTCACCACTGTGTAGTAAATATTTCCAGTTGAATAGTCCACAGCAAACTTGTTGAGATACTGATAGCTGTCATCCATGATTGCTTAAAAGAAATTATGTGGAATGATCTGAAGGTGAGTTTCATTTCATTAAAAATTTCACATAATATTTCTCGTGTCAATCTTTCCTTAGATAAAAATTGTAATCCAAATTATATGGACTTCCTGTCGACACTTTCTTGCATGACAGTGTTTAGCAAGAAAAACGGTTGTAAACTACATTTATCACTCAAGCAGATGGTGGCTGAAGCGACCTTTTAATCGTCGGACCTTCCACCTAAAAGGCCACAATGACGCCACGAGAAAATAATACAGCAGTTAAAATAAGGCAAAGTACCTCTCCTGCTGTCTCCAACGCAGACTCATCGTGGATGCAAAAAAATCATTGGGGCCCTAGGGGCCGCGCATGTTGCTGGCGACGCCGCCCGAGGACTGATAGTTGACGGTTACAATTAAATCGTTGTTTTAACAATAATAATGAGTTATTCGTCTATGTCTATGGAACCTCGTACAGTTAAACTAGTTCGACAGCGACTAGAGGTAATTAAGAAACATCTTCCATTCCGCGATTCTGTAAAACAATAATTACAACAGTATCAGGAGGCCAAAGAGGAATTTCCAGAAAGTGCAGCAGAATTGTTTATGCCTGTTACAGAGATTACCAACGGTCTTCTTCCATTGCTTGATCAAATAGCTAAAAGAACTGAAAAAAATAGTAGAAAGAACCAAGGTGGCTACAAAGATTCTCCGAGAACTACCAGCTGATATAGTTGCTGCTTAACCATAATTACAGGGAGAAATACAAGTAATTGAGAGTATTGACAAAGCTCGTTCTGAGATCGGTGATGTATAAAATATCTTGTTACACCAGAGTCAGAACCCGATAGATAAGCCACTTGCCCGATTAACCGAAAAAGGTTTAAAAACCTTCGGAAGAACACCGAAACAGTTGCTGAAACAGGATATACAGTTCATAAAGAATTGTTAGATCCAAAGACCTCTGATGTTTCAGAAAAAAGTGTGTTCCTTTTGCGTGTATAAAGTCCCATTGTTTAAATCAAATCAAGGGTGGACATCAGACTAAATTTGAAGATTTTAAGAGAAAAATTGAAGACGTTGCCAGCGCACCATTACTTGTAGATGTATTATGGACCACCTCGTATTGAAGAAGAAGAAGAAGAAGAAGAAGAAGAAGAAGAAGAAGAATTTGCCAGCGAACAAGCCTAAATATACCCAATACCACTTCATTTGGAGGAAGAAGTCGAAGAAGAAGAAGAAGCAACCGGAAGCGGCCTTGCCATTCGTAGGTTATTCCGTGGTTGTAAAAAACAGAAAAGTAATGTAACCTCTAAATCGCCAGTAATTCTCAATAAATTCTGTTCCAAGAACATTTCTCGCTGATGTTGATCAACTAGAGATTCTTATTAGTGGAAGACATGTCGGCAATAAATCTCCTGAAATTTATCAATGAAGCAGCTGCGATTTGTCAGCGTTTATTAACGGGTGGTGTGATAGACAGCAGCGATTATCCGGCATTTATCGATGAAATTATTGTTGATCAGCGATTGATCAATTAGATCGGTGATAACAAAAGAACGTCATTATGCACTATACCCAACGTGGACCAGTAATGGTCACGGCAATAAATTCACGATTACCAGTATATTAAGTTATATACAGAGATAAGATTGCTGATGTTGCTCAAGGTCTGTTCAGAAGGATGGCGCCAAAGGCTATCCCGGTTTCAAGACAACTGCGGACGAAACCCATCGAAATCGTTCGTGACAAAGCTTTTAGAGCATTTGGTGATGCCGCTGATAAAGCATTCCTCGCGGAAAGAGACATACGCGCACGATTAGTACGACGAAAACCACAGCTGCAGAAAGTGAAACTGCAGTCAGTAAAACTGCCCAGCACCGAAGTGACATCAGCAAGTGTCATTAAAATAGTAAATTAAGAGGCGAATGAACGAGTTAAAGAATTAGGTGGCATGAATCATGTCTCGACAATGTTGACGTTGATACGACGATATTGGGTCTCGCAAGATATTCCCATGATTATTCACGGTCCGCTGGTGCGTTAATGATGTTCACCAAAGATACCACTAATCACCCCGAGAACCGCAACTCAACAATGAACGCTGTTTAAAATGCAGTCGAATCGATGAATGAAATTTTAACCAGAGATTAGCAGCGCGTCGATCAATGTTGAACGACAATGAAGAATTTTCATATGTAATGTCATATCTTTGGATTTTACAGAAATATTCAAAATTATTTTAGGTAATAAACACTCAGTTGTGCTTGTTCGAAAAGCCACTGACAATAATGCAATCTAGCGCCCCGCATCTTCGCTAGCCAAGGTTCCGATGTGATAACCCTATCTACACCTTTGCATATCGAGCATATATTTCTTTGCTTCGGGTCTGTGAATTTCATTAGATGCGGCGGCAAGCCAGCTCATCCACTGCAAACTGTTCCTATATGATCGAGACAAGGGGAGCACACAACTTGAATGGACTGATAAATAAAAATAATTTTCCAGTGCCGGTCTGTATTTGCACAAATACCTTTCACACAAATACACATGTAATGACATCCATCTGGTACATAGTCATTCTTTCAATGTTAAAGTTACAAGGTATCCTTTTTAGGTCAATTGCCTCCCACCATTTTTGGCCGATCAACAATGCACCACGCTATTGGTTAGTTGGCATTACATACTAAGGGAGGCAACTCATGAAATCTAATAGATGTAGCGAGGACAAAGCACCAATATATCTATTCGATCCACCAAGGTGTAGATACGTTTATCATATCGGAACCTTGACTAATGACTGAAGAACGACGGCTGGTCTCTTTTATGGATAGCGGAGGAAAATCAATGTTGTCATGGTTGACAATAAAGACAGACAGTATAACAAGTAATATTACTGGTTTATTCACATGGCAGATAGCATCACAGCAGGCAGTTTCAGTAGCACAACATATATTCAACGCTTTTCAGAATAACACCCGAATCGATTCACAGACACGAAACGTAATGGCGTTTGATACACTCGCGGTTAGTGAAGTTTCTCTGAGAATAAACGGACATCAAGAACCATCTGAACAAAGTTTTGTTGGATTTTGGAAACAGTCATGTCGCATTTGCATATCATATTTGATGACATTCATAGGGCGTGATCAGAATGTTGATTCCGATTTGCATGCATCTCAGCCGAATTTCACAGCATTATACCGGATCTATTATTTCTCACTGGAACACTTGGATTTGTTTAGACAATGTGTTGCTGACAAACATTTTCGAGTTCCTTTAGCATGACCATCACCAGCAGCTATTGGTTACAAGACAAATGTTGTGATTGTTGGACCGCCGGCCCCAAGACATAAAAAAGGAAATAAGAGATTGAACCTACGACTACCAGGAACGATCTCCTAGTGGTACGGTGAGGGTCTACGACTACCAGGAACATGTCGCTAAAGCTTCCAGGAAGCAAGTTTCCCATATCCAATATTGACTTACTTGATGCTGCTCGTTCGATTAAGCATAGAACACTTTAGAGAGATTTTAATGCGCGATTAATTACCAAAACAACCAAATCGAGCTGAAACTGGTACTATTAATCTCGATGGAAGTTCCGCTCCAGATTGCTTGCGCTATTGATCCTCGTAGTGTTATTTATTTTGATTCGCACGGATTAAAGAATTTGTAAAATATATAAGCGCATTAGCTAATAACATACCGATCTGGTATTCAACATTACCAACGTAGACATTGATGGATCCATCTATATGAGATCCCGAAGCACTCGCTGTAATTAGCGTTATATCATTGTCATCAGCACCGTCGCATAAAATCATACACGAATACACTAGCTGGCCGCATAGACGTCAGTCGTTTTAAATAAGTTGGTAATTTATAATAGTACGTATTTACACAAGATCTCATGACGCTAGCGTCGAAGGAAAATCTGGTTCCGGTGACAATGATTTGTCAAAATATCCGACTAAAGATGAGCTTGCAATCTTATAAACTTTGATATGGTTGACATAGATGAAGTAGTTGTTTTTCAGGATCAATATGGAAAGTTAAAGACGAGTAATATTAAGTTGGTTGATGTTATCAAGCGAGTTTTAGATGCGACAAGCAATAACGTCGTGGTACTTCATTATGGTGGAAAAATCAGAGACTCAAATGTATCAGTCGCAGCGATCAGAATCGAGATCAATAAACGGGTTCCTAAAACCGGATATACAGCGACAAGTGAACTCATCATGAACGGAAATAGAATTGTTCTTCTCAGAGAACAAGCGTCCGACAATGACACCGCAACGAAGAAATACGTGGACGACAATGACAATACAATTGGTAATAAATTAGTCACGTTGCGAACTGAGTATGATGTTCATGTAAACATGTTTATAAATCATTTCAATAACTTTTAGAAACTTGATAAAATCACAGATGATTTCTTTGGACACCCAATAGTCGTTAACGTAAGGCTTGCTGAAATTAATACAAAACTCGGTGATCTAGCCAACGTTAAAACGTCAATCACAGCGAAGAACGCTCGCAGATATATCCAGCGTAATCCCCGACGTTGTTGGGCTCGTCGGAAGGATTGAAGCGGGTGTAATTTATACGACCCTTCATCATCAGCATTGTATATTGGTGGGGTCTGGATCAGCAACATGGTCAAAACACAATAACAATACCATACCGCTGAGATCATCAGCGTGTACAGGCTCTCAGTGTTCAGCACTGTTCGATATAGTATATTTAAGACATATCATTTTCTGGAATCGTGCCAGCCGTTCTAAATTAAAATACCGAGAAAATATTCCTAATCGATCTCGAAGACAAAAAAATTAAATTCGGCAATGTACTGGTTGTGTCTTGAATTTTTTGAGCGAATAGCTCAACTGATTACTTAATACTTATAATGGCAATGAATTTGGATTCTCAAAACATCCTAATCCTAAACAGTCATGCAGATATAATCAAGCATGCGCATTGAAGGAATCGCTGGAAAACATCATCGACGAGTACACTATAAACCTAATAAATAGGGCAGACGAATCATTATCATCAACAACTCTGTATACGTAGTATCTGCCGTAGTCGCTGGAGGAACAACATTAATAGTTACATTATCGGCAAGGTACGTGATTGCACCAGAAATAAGAATCGGCGTTTCTATATGCGTCGGAGTGGCTGGTATTCTTAATGTTATCGCGAAATAACTATCAACATATGGGAGTAAGAAATTACATGAATACATAGAAATGCTGTCGATTGTAACAAATGCGCCTATGCCGAAGATTTGTAATAAAATGCTCATCGACAAAATGGTACAAGAGCAAACAATACACAAAATGTTCTGAGAAAGCAACTTGAACAAAATATACTTGAATATCCGAGTGATGATCTTAAACAAACAATCATTGCGAGAGTAAAACATCTGAACCATGTGAAATCAGATGTATAATTCTTTCAAAAATCTAAGATAGAAACAATAATTCAGAAGGGTCATGTATTTTCAAATGACACATACAAAAGGTCATTTCTCACTCATTTTAAGATCACCGAAGCCCAATTACCTACTTTCAAACTGCCTGGAATGGACATCTATAAAATGCAAAAGAATCTCATTCATATAATTGACTAATATATTCCGAAGATCAATACGGCATGGAGATAAATAGCAGTCTCACCAAATATTCTCGAGCATAGCAACAATCCAAATGGTGGCGGTCGTCATATATTGCCGGGCATTGCCAATATTACATCGACGATTACTGTAAATCTTGCTTGACTCTGTGGGTGGTAGTTATCATAATCTGTCATTGTCACGAGTACGATTTCATCTGACTGATCAGGATAGACATTTACTGGACATCCGATGTGAATAATTAACTTATATGTCTGAGATAGTCACTGATTGCAAGCAATCCGATGTTAGCATTCTGAATGGTCCAGCGTGAGTGACCAACGGTCTTCAAGACGGCCCAAATAAAACATAAATAAAAGAGCACTCTGTACACAAAAAAAAAGAAGAAAAGATATGTTATTTTATTCTTTGATACTGGGTGGCCTAGGCAGTCTATACTATTTTATTCGGTAAACTGCGAACATCAATCATGCATTACCAGTTTGGCTGACAGCTTATATTCACACCATCTAAGCCACGCTCAGCTTTGTCTCCTTAGTGTACAGAAATTTGTTATCGTCCGCCGCGTGATTCGCAGTCCGGCGCATGTCAACTACACCAAGAGCGCTTGTTAACAAGAGATATTTCGGAACAAATATATAAAATTAGGCAATGCTAAAATTCAGCAACCCACTCCGCTCTAAAAGTTCCCCGGCCAAGAGACCCCTCTATAACCTTACATAGCTTTATTATGAGGTCTTTTGACCTTTCCTAGACTTATTCGACCCTTCGTCCGCTATTGAAATTAGCCTTTCCTGGGAGAGTACGTAATACACAGACACGCGGATTATTATTATTGTGCCTAACATAATCGTTATATTTAAAAAGTATACAACGAGGGATCGGCTCCGGGGTCTCTTAGACTCCCCGTTGACTAATAAATACGTGCGTGATTTCTGTGAGTGGGGAGTACGGGAACATGTACCCGCCCCACAGGAGAAAACCACGTCTTACCAGATATTTATCAATCAAGACTGAACTAAGTTCGTCATTGCATTCCTTTCTTGTTTTAGCGGCGCATTATAATTTGTCGGTTAGGTACTTGTGTTCTGGTGCCGGAGAGCGCGGTGATAAAAAATAAGTAAATTTTATTGTGATCGGTTTCATATACTATAGTCTTATTTTCTGATTATACCGTTTCGATAAGGTTGAATTATTTATACCAAATGCTACACTCTGTAATGAAATTGGATGAATATCAAAATATTTTCCAGCAGCGGATATTGATGGAAATTCTTTTCTTTCACCGGTTGTTAAATTCATCGAGCAAGCCTGTCGCGCATTTTTTTTGTATTTGTTAATGCCACCCCGTCTGGTGATATTCTAAACGATTATCAGTTTTATCACCAGCTATATAATCTATAGCAAGGTAGTTATTAATCAATCCGTTAGAATATTCATAAACAAATCTATGAGCGTGATACATTGTTCCCTTAACAGTAACCCTTATGTAACCGGTATTACTAATAAAATCGACTGGTCTTTTGCACCGGCAATTTCTAATCACGCCAAGGCGATTTGCCTCATAATCATTGAAACTGGGATAGTTTGGAATTTATCAGCGATGATATCATCATCATGTACTTGCTCCATTCCTATATAATTATATATTCTCAAATAAATATTTTTATAATACTTTAAAAAAATATTACTTCTCAGCGATAGCAGTAACAGTTTTTCTGAAAACAAATCTTTAGCATCTTTTATAGGGCCAACATAATACTGTATCAAAGATCTGTATTTTCTGCCACCCCATGGAACACAAAGCTCATAATTTTCTTTAATCCCCACACCTCATTTTATGCAAAGTGTTATCCCTAAACTTCCCTTCCGGACACTAAAAGAATGATATAACTAATAATTGTAGCAACAAGGTTTTCCACATGGGGTTGTTAATCCAATCATCAGTCACTTGCAGATGTTATTTACCCGTGACATCATTATATAATAACCTAGGATTGTCTATAATTAAATAAACTTGGCCTTAATTAGATAATCCGCAAGAGAGTTAAGGGCGAAATACCTTGAGCTAACCGGAACTAAGGTTCCATTTCCTCGATCTGAAGTCGCGCAGGAAAATCTGCGATATCAGATAAAGGTTATCGAAACCGAGAATGAGTTTGCAAGATTAGCTATGATTAAGTCCCGGAAGGCTATAAGGTTTGATTTTGATAGAGCAACATTAGACCCTGAGCGTAGAACTGCATTACCATATGATTTACAATTACACTAAAATATAAGTGCGGTTAAGGAGAAGTTTAGGCAAGATGGGCAGCACGTTTTGTCGATGTACAAAATCGATTATGACAATATTTTCATCGATACGACTATCAATGTGCAGAGGGCAAGGATGATCATTGATCATCTAGGTACTTTTTAGGATCAAATTTATTGTCGAACGCAATATGATATATGGTCCAATGTGGGTTATCCAGGATAAATTCAACCCTGTTCGGGAATCACCAACACGCGGCCAGAATATCCCTATTCTAGATCAAAATTCTGAGCCGGAAATGCTGACAAATATTGACAGACTTTATTATGAAAGAGCATATCATGTTATGGCCGCTGTTAACGTCATTTATACGTTAAACAAATCTAATATTGATGCTCTTCAACCGATGCGGATATGTGTCTTAACTGCGACCTTAAAGGGTCACAGAACATTTTATGAACTCCTGACGAGATACTGGGCTAACACAGATACGCGCAGAGAGAATAAACTAATGGGACAAAAGTGTTAGAGAGACGGGAACCAAAACAGAAGTTATCAACAGGTCGGAAAAAAATTAAAATTTAAAATTTCCGATAGTAATATAAACAATTGTACACGGTGGTTTTTGGAACACAAAATACAATCCCGATGATGTAATTTCTGCTGATATGGTAGATTGTTATCCTGCTAGTTTTCTTGGAAAGGACGATTGCGAGTCGTATTTTAAGCCATTTTGTCATCCAACGCAGGAAATGACCCAAGTTGCAATAAACGGTTTGCTGCTGATTTCAATAATTTAACTGGATTGAATCATTTGAGTTTGCCAAAAATATTCACCCAGTTATTGTTGCTTGATGTGGAATTCATTTTGAATTTATCACTGATATGGACGATTCTCCCTCCGTCGAAGATCTTGACGGAAATATTAATAATCGTGTGGTTTACGATGATGTCATACTTGACAAACAAACAAATCGACCCAGAATATTTTCACCAATCAGACATTAAAACACACATATCAGTTAGGTTACAGAACGGTACTCTCAAATCCCTAAAGTGGTTGTCTTTAACGGCGTTGATACACATACGCAGAGAAACATTCATCAGACTTGGTGCTCAGGCGACATGGATATATATAAGTTTAAAAAACTTCATTGCACATGCTTAGAATACCCCACATGGTTTCATTACAATTAATTTACACGATCCAAAAACACGAAATCGTATTGATTAGTCTCGATAGATTCTTAGGTTAAACCGTCAATTTTCAGTACCCGGGCTGCCCCAAATATTTTTTTTGTACCCCCGATGCGTCCGCTATGGAGACCGGCGCGGGGGGGGGGGAGTGAGGAGGGAGCATACTGGAACTTATTTTAACTCTTGTAATATTTGGGGGGGGGTAATTATGGCTTTTTGGTAGACAATTTATGAGCTACAATACAGTGACGAGAAAAATGTTGCCAGGCAACCTATGTAGGAAAAAAAAAACAATCGTGTAGGTACGTATATCTAATTTTGTTTAAAGATATTGTTGCATAGGATAGAGTGAAAATGTTGACGTCATCTTTATATTATGTATTCTATCTGCAATTGTATACAGTTTCTGTGTTTTAACGGCACTTTTAAATATCATTGGTTATATTAAACCTAAGAAATGGCAACTAGTACCGTTCTCAAGGACAACCGAAAGAGTCGACATGGATTGACCCGGCAGGAATCGAAACTACGATACTTAGAATCCAATTTTCTACCAATTTAGTTATCGCGGTTTCTTTCATAGAACGTGTGTGTGAATATATTTAGATTCATTCGCATCCTTCCAGTTTAATAATGACCATTTCATTTAAGTTTCAACGGAGGATTTACTCAACTGAATTATTTGTTCATTTAATCATTTCTTTCAGGGGTTTTGAATTCTCTAAGTTTCATTATGAAACGTACCAATTGGGAAAATTTTCTCCTCTGTGCCGTCCAGTTGGATGATGGATATTTCAGAATCCCCTGTGCCCGATATGACCCGATTGTGAACGGGGTTGTATGCAACTCCATTAATAAATTTTCTTCCTTTGGTTTTGATTCCCTGAACGCTCTCGTCCTTCAAGCTGATTTGGTAGATGTTGGTATCCGTATATCCGCTAACCAGCATGAAGTTGTCCTTAATAGGGTCTTGCAAATAGAATGTTGAATACAGTCAAATAAAATGTTACACTAAGCAACTGAGATCAGAATTAATGTTTTATGTATCAAAACCCCTGCATTTTAGCAAATGAGTTAAGTCTGCACATAAACTTAAGTTTAGAATCCAGAGATCTGACTGGCTGAAATTTTAGATTTACTTAAAATTCAGTTACATTTCTTAAGATCACATTTTACTTTAAGGGTTAGTTGGTTAGGTCGAGGCCAGATCGTATTACCATAGCTATAACCAGATCGTATTACCATAGCCATAACATAATTTTACTACATTCATGAACGCAAGGTCAATGTACGTAGTGATATTAAAGTCTGTTGATTTCATTGAAGTGTTACTGGAAGAAAACTTAAGACGATACGGAGAAGGTTCTATCTATACCAGGTGGCTTGGTCATTAGTGACACAGAGTATTCATTAGTTATAATTTTTGCTAGAAAGTTCACATATAGTAAAAACGTAATATGAAAAAACCCTGTTTTAATTTTAAATTAGCGGCAATTACTCAAGTTCTAAACGTCCAGGAATCCCAATTGTGACAATTCTTCCCTTAATTCAATAATTTATATAGGTACAAAGATGTTCGCTGATTTTGCTTTAATTTTTGGGAAGACGTCAAATAGTTGTTAATACTGTATGTTTCTCTGTATGTCTGTCAAAAGACAGAGCATAGTGTCTTCTCTTTATTTCACCTACCTGATGTACAAGTCTTTCCATTTCTTCCCAGCTTAAAGCCAAAGGAGCATTCACATATCATCGATATTCTGTTGGATATACAAATCTGCTCACATTCTCCATTCAAGTTGTAACACGGTCCTTAAATACAGTTTGAACAAGATAATAAGAGGAGAGCGACAGCTGAAAAATATACTTAGGAAAGTCGTGGGGGGGGGGGCGGTGTCGTATGTTTTCGTTGTGCTACTTTACACGCCTCCGATATGCAACTTAACCGTTCCTTCTTATACTTGTCTAGTTGGTGTAAATCGAGGTCGTTTTTGAAGTCTCATTTTTAAACATTAAAATGAATCCGTTACTTTGCTGGCCGAAAGTGATTTAATCAAAGTGGGAGTAGTGATATAACCCATTCGAATGCAGACGTAAAGAAAGAAAAATATAAACTTTCGCTGGATGGTACAGGTGTGGCTTAAATTAGCATGTGATTTTTAGAAAGATTAATGCTTAGAGCTTTGACAACAAAAGAAACCACATTTCCTTGCATATTGCAATTTACAAAAGATCAGGTTTGATTTAGTGACACAATGGGACAAAATATAAATTAATTTTGTTAAACTGCACCATCGATATAGAAAAATGCAATCATTGAGGGTGCCGATATCGTTATTTGCGGCATTTAGAGGTTGTTACTGGTGATTTTGTATTAGAAAATAAATGAAACTGGAGGTACTAGTTTTGGTGGGCATTTCATGCAGTAAATGAGAAATGCTAGTTATAGAATGAAAATATAATACATCAGTGAAAGTAAAAAGTAACGCAAATGTTTAGGAAATGCATGTGCTTCAGCCCCTCAAAAATATTTTTCATTATCCTTTGGATGGGAAGCAATGGAACATGTGTGAAGTGAATGTCTGTATGTATTACATAACACAAAGACGGGAAGAAACATTTTGCAGTTATGAGACTTCATTGCCTTAGAACATTAGGATTATCTTCAATTGCAATTTAATAACTTTTATAACGAATAATAAAGTGATTCAGTAATTAATGTAACATAGTTAACGACACACAATGCAGTATTTACCCGTTTCATTTTGACGAAAATTTTCATCAAAAACCCTAATAACTGAAATATTTCCGGCGTCAGGAAATACACCAGATGTTGTGTTTGTCCGAAGATCTATTGTATAGGACGTTATTAATGTTCTGTTTGTATCATATATTGAAGTCACCAACAAGTGTCCCTGAAATGAAGACAAGGTGGAGCTTATAACAATACTTTATTAATATAATCAGAAACAGAGAACCAACTTCTACAAATGTATTAAAACATTTAAGACTCATAAGAAAAAGTTTTTAAAAGTACAGAGCCTCATTTTTTAGCAAAAGCCGATTATCTAAATAATATTTTCTGAATTAATGATTATTATTTTCATTGTAAGGATAGCAGGATTGTGTCGTCTCATAGGAGATAACGCCCATCTATTCCTTAACTTAATTAAGTTAAATTTAGAATAGTATATATATATATATAGTGCTATATATATATATATATATAGTTATATATATATATATATATATATATATATATATATATATATACCCATTAAAAGCAAGAATAGACTATGTTAATACTACTACTACTACAACAACTACTACTACTTCTACTACTAGTACTACTGCTACTACTACTACTACTTTACTAATAATAATAGTAATCAGAATAGAATGAATGAGAATTCTATCATCTAATCTTAATCTAGAACATAGACGACATAAGATTTGAATATTTACCTTATATATTTCTAGTGTTTCAAGGACTGTAGAAGAATACTGAAAACTGTAGACGTCGGAGCCATCAAGTTTGCAGGAGTACACATAGCTGTAGCTTTCAGAAAAGGTGTCCAGGAAATATATCCTAAATTTAAAAAGCAAAATCCTAACATACTTTAGAAATAATTAATTAAATATTTTCAAAGGATGCATGCGGGTGCAATATTCACTTTTCTTGTATGAATAAATGAAGAAAAATGTTACTGTGAACAAGCCATTGATTGCTTTTATTGGATATTTCATATAGTTTTAGTTTAACTAGACTGTGTTTTAAGTCTTTAATTGAACACATATGCGTAAAGGCGAAGAAGATAAGCAAAGGATTAAATGTATCAGTAGTGAACGTAGAGAGAGAAAAGAAATAGGGAGAACATATTTACAGATAAATATATCGAGAGATAGATTGCATTTAGTTTAAGATAAACGATTTTATTTAGACACTGCTTGTTTATTTTGTTTAAGATAATATATTAAATTATGTGTCATCATCTCTTTCGCAATAAATAACACACGAAATTTTTAATTGAAGCTGATTGGTGTTTAATTTGAAAATATCATATCAGACATTATATCTCTCAAATTATTTATATCTTAATAGTTTTGTGTACTTGTTGCATATCTGGCGTACTGAAAAAGAATAATAATTTTAACAAAAGTAGTTTTACATATTAGTTGATCTGTGATGACACCGGGGATGTATTATGATTTTCTTTCCTTATGCATTTTTCTTTACTTTTATCATTTTATTCATTCTTGTGTAAAACTTTGCAATGTGAATGTAAATCAATTGTTGAGTCATTTTGTCTACCATATTGAAAGATAATTAACGTGTCAACATGTTTTGCATCTAAATTTCAGCTACTCTTACAGATTTAAAATAGTTCCAGTCAGTTTTCAATACCACTGCTGTCTCTCCCTTGCAGTAATTTATATTTTTGTCAGACGAATCTGATATAAATCACAATAAACTTGTCAGAATAAGTAAAATAGACATACATATACACGTTAACTTGTTAATTATCGTTTAATATCGTGGACACTAGGTAAAATTAAAATCTTATCAGCATCAGTTAGAGGATCTGCATGTTATTTCATGTGATTTCAAAATAGTTGTAGTATCTGCGATATTGACGCATGTTGTTGTTGGCATACGTTAGTCTCGAGAGACGATGGAAATGCGCCCATGAGAGGTGTCCCGGTTGGTAGTTGTGCAGCGTCTTCTGTGGCTATGGAGCCCCACACGGGAGTGGCAATCCTTGCTGCAGTTGCTGCACTTGAAGGTTAAGTCTGGTGTGGGTTGGAGCTGCTTCCTCTTCCTCCGAGATCGTTTTTCATCAGCGAACAGTCGTAGCTTGTCCTCGTCGGCTTTCAGACCAGTGATCAGAGCACGTCGCCAGCTGGACTTGTCTAGAACAAGCTCTTCCCAGGTGTTGACATCGATCTCAAGGGCTTTCATGTCGCGCTTACAGACATCCTTGAAGCGGAGATGTGGTCGTCCGATCGATCTTCTGCGAGAGGCAAGCTTCGAATAAAGGAGGTCTTTCAAAAATCCGTCCGTCATCCATCCGACGTACATGGCCCAGCCATCTGATGCGACGTTGGCGAAGGAGTGTGACCATGCTGGGAATCTTGGCACGTTCAAGCACCTCGTTGTTTGTCACTCGATGGCTCCAGGTGATCCCGAGTATGCGTCGGAGACATCGCATGTGAAAGGCGCTCAGTCTTTTCACCTGTGTGGCATACAGGATCCAGGTTTCGCTGGCGTACAGGAGGGTGCTTAGCACACAGGCACGGTACATGGAGATCTTAGTGTTCAGGGTCAGCATGCTGTTGTTCCACACTCTCTGCGACAACCTAGAGAGAGTTGTTGACGCCTTTCCAATCCGCTTGTTGAGCTCGGCATCGAGTGAGAGGTTGTTGGTGATGGTAGAGCCGAGGTACGTGAACTGACTGATTACTTCTAGTTTGTAGTTGTTGATGATGATGCTGGGAGGATCCGCGTCCTGAGCCATCACGTTGGTTTTCTTTAGGCTGATGGTCAACCCGAACTCATCGCATGCTTTAGCAAAGCGGTCCATCAGGCGTTGTAGTTCAGCTTCTGTGTGAGTGGCTAGAGCAGCATCATCTGCAAAGAGCATGTCCCTAATGGTTGCTTCTCTTACTTTGCTCTTTGCCTTCAGTCGTGCCAGGTTGAACAGTCTGCCGTCTGATCGCGTGTGCAGGTAGATCCCTTCTGTGGACGTCCTGAAAGCGTACTTAAGCAGGACAGCGAAGAAGATGCCGAAGAGCGTGGGGCAAGGACACAGCCTTGTTTCACTCCGCTGTGGACGTTGAAGGGGTCGGACGATGAGCCATCATACTGCACTGTGCCTTTCATGTTGTCATGGAAGGACTGGACCATGCTTAGCAGCTTTGGAGGGCATCCAATCTTCGTCAGGATTTTGAAGAGTCCGTCTCTGCTGACCAGATCGAATGCCTTGGTGAGGTCTATAAAGGCCAGGAAGAGGGGTCTGTGTTGTTCTCTGCACTTCTCCTGCAGTTGCCTGATGGAGAAGGTCATGTCGATTGTGGACCTCTCTGCGCGGAACCCGCACTGAGACTCTGGATACACTCTGTCAGCAAGCGTCTGCAGCCTGTTCAGGATGACTCGTGCGAAGACTTTACCCACGATGCTGAGAAGGGATATGCCCCTGTAGTTGTTACAGTCGCTTCTGTCGTCCTTGTTCTTGTACAGGGTTACGATGTTGGCGTCTCTCATGTCCTGAGACACTGCACCTTCATCCCAGCACTGGCAGAGGAGGTCGTACAGGTGTGTGAACAGCACGCTGCCGCTGCACTTGATGACTTCTGCTGGGATGCCATCCTTCCCTGGGGCTTTACCTGAGGTCAGTTCTCTAAGGCCTTCTTTAGTTCTTCTTCAGTAGGTTTCTCATCCAGTTCGGTCATAAAAGGGAGGTTTTCAATGGCATTGAGGGCATCGTTGGTCACGTGGTTCTCTCTGGAGTACAGTTCAGAGTAGTGCTCCACCCAGCACTCCATCTGCTTGCCCTTGCCGTGGATGGTATCGCCTGCGGAAGACTTCATTGGTGCTGTCACTTTCTTCGTGGGACCCATTGCTTTCTTTATGCCATCGTACATGCCTCTGATGTTTCCGATATCTACTGCTGACTGGATGTTCTGACAGAGCTGAAGCCAGTATTCATTGGCGCACTGCCGTGCTAACCTCTGCACTTTGCTTCTGGTAGAACTGTATGCCTGTAGTGTCCTCTGGCAGGGGGAACGCTTGTATTCCAGTTGGGCACTGCGACGCTCTTCAATGGCTGACATGAGTGTGGCGGAGTTGGCCTCAAACCAGTCGTTGTTCTTTGTCTGCTTCTTACGAAAGATCCTTGTGGCTGTGCTGTACACAGTATCTCTGATGTGGTCCCATCTCTCTTTGGCACTGTCGTAGGGAGGTTCTGAACTGAACGCCTTGGAGAGGGCGTAAGTGAATTCCTCAGCCTTGTCTGGATATGACGTCGTGCCCACATCAATGCGTGGTATACCCGCTTGCCTAAAGTGGTGGATCTTCTTTGGCTGAAGCTTCATTTTACATCAAACTAGCGAGTGATCGGTGTCGCAGTCAGCGCTGTGGAATGTACGAGTAAGAAGCACACCCTTCATGGCAGACCATCTCGTGATGATCAGGTCCAGCTGGTGCCAGTGTTTGGACCGGGGATGCCTCCAAGACACTTTGTGCTGTGGCTTCGTCTGAAAAAATGAATTGGTGATGCTGAGGTCGTGGCACGAGCACATCTCTAGTAGTCGCTGACCGTTTTCATTCATCTTCCCAATGCCAAACTTGCCAAGACACAAAGGCCAGGAGTCATGATCGGCACCCACCCTAGCGTTGAAGTCGCCCAGTAATATCAAGTTCTCTTCCTTGGAAATTTTGTCGATGAGCAAGTCAAGCTCGTTGTAAAACGCATCCTTGATATCTGTGGTGGCGCTGAGTGTGGGAGCGTAAACGCTGATCAGATTGACTGGCCCGGTTGTGGTGTGGAGGCGGAGAGATAGTAGTCTTTCATTTCCTTGTTGACAGGGTTCTATCATCCCCAGCAGAGAGTTCCCGACGGCGAATCCAACACCATACTCACTGGCTTCGTCGGTGCTCTTTCCTTGCCAGAAGAACGTGTAGTTCTTTTCTCTGAGGGACCCGGAATCTGGTAGCCGTGTCTCCTGTAATGAGGCGATGTCGACATGGAGTCTTGCAAGTTCGTCGTTGATGACTGAAGTCTTTCGAATATCACTGATTGCCTGGAGATCATTTGAGAGCCCAGTCAGCATGGTCCGGACATTCCAGGTACCTAGCTTGAGGATTGTTGATTTCCTTGTTGCTCTTCTTTTGTTGTTTCTTGGTGCAGTAGTTGCAGTCCGCTTGTCAGGTACTCGCGTACCTTAAGCCCTACGCACCCAGCAAGGCAGGCGAACTGTGGCGGGACGGCGCCTTATTGGCTGGGGGCTGCCCAGCTTGAGGCGGGCGATAGCTGTCCAATGAGACCTGTTGATCTCTCCCACCGTCGGAAGCAACCCCTGGCGTCTGACTCTACACCAATCGAGTGGTGACTTATAACCGGTAACTGTTGCTTCCCGTGTTGTGTCGACGCCGTGAGGCGAAGCTGGAGTGTCCTCTCCAGGGCGCAAGCCTGGGCAGGGTGATATGGAGAATCAGCTGTTGCCCATGCAACTGACTCCCTCTCTCCACGCAGCTGATGGATCCAAGGGAAAGGACAAGCCGATACGTCATGGCACCAGCGATGTCGCAGGAGTTGCCGAGATGACACTGAAAGCAATGCCAAGTCGCCTTAGGGACTCCGTCTCCGGATTTTCTGTTGGGGTTTACTCCCTTAGCCTTTCCCATGGATGGGTATAGTCGCAAGGCAGCGAAGGTTTGAAGTCGGAGTTTACCTTCTCCTAGACGGGCGACCACCCAAGGTTAACGGGCCCCATCTGCCTGAAGCATCTGGTTTTGAGGCGCCAGAAACTCGCCTGTCATCCCTTCTCCAGTCAGTTTAAACAGGTTCCGCCGGGCTTGGTAGTTAAGCCACTCGTGAAGGCCTGGAGCTGGATTTGGTTGTCAGAGGCTCTGTCAGACGCAAGCCATTGGGGGATTTCCAAGGGAAGTGGGTGCTTGTCTCCCACATCCGCCCCCGGCGATAACAACCCTTGGAACGCATACCTTAATATATAATCCTGTACAATAAAAACATCCAAGGACATTTCATCAATGTTTCATTTGTACCTTGAATCATTACATAGTAGATAAATATCAACGGTCTATAGAGGAACAGATTCTGTTCAAGTTCTTTAAGATTGTAGACTAGTGTATTGGCAATTTAAAAGATGAAAGAAAAACTTATGCACGTCATAGAAGAAGATGAAAGACATTTTGTCTCAACTCTTATAGGTTGCATATCTGAGAAAAGAAATAACCGAAAACACAGTATGAGATTATCATATTTAAAGGGCAAGTTATGAAGCCCAACACATGAAGAATGCAAGTTATGTTTGCTTTTTAATGTCCAGAATATACATTGTTGCGCATTCGTGACTATTCGGATTACGACTTTTGGATATAATGATTCAGTTGAAGAGGTAAATTCCAAACCAAGCAATGGTGAACAATATATTTATTTTGAAAAAGTTTTAATAGTTGATAGATTTATGAAAGAAGTAAAATAAAACAGTTAAAAGAACAATTAGGTTTGAAGATTGTGTTATATTCACCGGACCGTCATTGGAATAAATAGGAAAAAGCTTGGGTGATGTCAAATTTATAGCAACACTGACACATTTTATTGACATGAAATCTAACTATATTCCATTGCTTGTTTTTTCTTGCTGTCAAACACTTCAAAATCCGCGTATTTCCTCTTAAAATATGCATACGGAGTTGTACTGTTGTTTGGTTTTACGTAGACAATATTAACACAATCATAAACTGGAACCAAGTTTCATACTTTATTACACACTAAGCAGTAACTCTAACTACTCACATAATTTATCGAATACGGTCACCTTTCAACCTTTGAATAACCATTTCCTATTGTAAGACTTGCAAAGAAAACTTGCACAAATGCCAATGATATGTTACGCAGTTTTTAAGTTCATAAGAGTTTGCGCAAACTTATCTTTCAGCTATTAGTTACTACTCAGAATTTAATTTCATACTCGTTGATACGTAAACACACTTGATTTTGGGATTGATATTTAGACTGTTTATCTGAATATGAGACACAAACTAAAGATTCATTGTGTAAACATTAATTTACTGCTATTGCATTTGTGATTGTATTTAGTATTTATTTGAATTAATTTTAAACTCTAAATTACACTGGTCTAAAATGTTTTAGAAAATCGTCTGCTTCAGTGATAAAATGTTCTATTTATTATGGATTTTGATGTGCTGAATTAAAATATGACAATTGAAACAACTGATTGGCTATTGTTTCCAAGATATTCTTTCAGATTTTACGTGTATGTATATTGTGTAGATAGTAGAGTTTTAATCATAACTTGTAAACCTAGGTCTTTTCATATGTTTATGGTTGCTTTATATGATAATATTTCACCTCCCCTGTGTACGTAACACTTTAAAAACAGCAAAAAAGGTTATATAAATACACATATTATGAAACAAAAGGCAAAAGACTCTTATGTTTATATAAGTACACATTTTAGTTCTTATTTAGTGTCTACACGGCGCTTCATGGCTTTTATATTCGTTAAATGGAGAATCTCTTCTCACTGTCCAGCAATAGTGTACAAGCATTGATGGGCTCCATTTACCCTGCTAGCGCTTCTCCATTGTTTGCAATATCCTGGTGAAATCGCTCGCTGTGCTTGTCGCTCACTGCTCCACACTTCGGGGAAGAAAATATAGATGAGAATGCAAAAATGTATCTTTAGTGACACGTTGCAACCAAGGCTTTTGTATGCCTTGAGGAGGCTTTCCAGCAACTCCCTGTAGTTGTCTGCCTTGTTGTTTCCTAGAACATTTCTTGCCACTAACTGGAAGGCGTTCCATGTCGTTTTTTCCTTGCCACGGAGTGCATGGTCAAATGCATCATCTGGAAGAAGTTCACGAATCTGAGGACCAACAATGACACCTTCTATTATCTTAGCTTCACTTAACATTGGTAATGTTTCACGTAGGTACTTGAAAGCTGCTTGTGTTTTGTCCATGGCCTTGACAAAGTTCTTCATCAGACCCAGCTTGATGTGCAAGGGTGGTAACAAAATCTTCCTTGATTTAACAAGTGGTGGACGCTGAATACTTTTCCTTCCAGGCTCCATTGACTGTCGGAGTGGAAAATCTCTCTTGATGTAGTGGGAATCTCTCGCACGACTATACCATTCGCAGAGAAAACAGCTGTACTTTTTGTGCCCAGTCTGCAGACCAAGCAAGAGAGCAAGAACCTTCAAATGGCTACAAGCTGCCACTGATATTAGTAATAGTTTATGTACCTCAAAAGTTGTTCCATATTTTCATAGGTTTCCTTCATATGGACTGCATGACCCACTGGAATAGATGGCAAAACATTGCCATTATGCAGCAAAACGGATTTAAGACTCGTCTTCGATGAATTAATGAAGTGTCTCCACTCATCTGGATCATGAACGATGTTGAGGGCTGCTATCACATCATCGATGTTGTTGCAGGCTACAAGATCACCTTCCAAGAAGAAGAATGGGACAAGATCCTTTTGGCGGTCACGCAACATGGAAACCCAAACACCACCTGCTAGGAGATTCCACTGCTGTAGTCTGGAGCCCAACAGCTCTGCCTTACTCGTCGATAGGTTCGAATCCCTGACAAGGTCATTCAGTTCACCTTGTGATATGAGGTGTGGTTCAGAGGAGGAGGATGGGAGAAAATATGGGTCATGTGACATTGATGGTTCAGGACTAGAAGTTTCATCATCTTCCTCTTCTTCGTCTGACTCAAGTGAGAATGATTCTGGTGCATCAGGAACTGAAAGTCCTTCTCTGTGGGGTATTGGGCGTATAGCTGATGGAATGTTTGGATAATGCACAGTCCACGTTTTCTTCTTTGACACACATTCCCAACTGGAGGCACCATACAAAAGTAACAATTGCTGATATGATCTGTTGGCTCTCTCCTGATCACTGGCACTGCAAAAAGCATAGAGTTCCTTTTCCTGATCAACCAATGGCGAAGATTAGTTGCACAAGCATTGCTTATGTGTGGGGCCCACCTCTTGTCCTGATCTCAAATATTGCAGCCAAAATAAAGGCGATAGGCATTTTTGACTATAGTGGTTATAATGCGCTTTTGTGATGCAAAAGTCAATTCTTCACAAACATAGCGGATGTAATGGCCTTGCAATATGTCTGGGGTATGTCTCGTGTAGCTAAATAAAACTTTCTATTTCAATTAAAGGTAAGCTGGGGGATCGGGGAGACATAGTTTCACCATGGCTCACCTCTTTTTATACTGGTCAAAGCTGAGTGATTTCGGATCCTTTAAGACTTCCGAGTCTAGGACAACCTGAAGGTTACTACCATCTAAATTGGAAGATTCGATTGTGCTCCCGTTCCTCTCTGATATCCAATACACCAGTCTGAGAAGTTAAGCAAATATACATGTACAATTACATTTTTATTTAATTTAAATGTATAATTTTAATCTGATTTAAATCTTAGTAAAATAGTATTGCAAGAAATTCAAGAGTTTTAAGACACGCTACTTCTATGAAATCTGACAATATTTCACTGAATAATCATTAACAATTATCAACACAAGATAATAAAGTAAGAAAGTATATACGTGCCTTTATTTGTACATACGTGTGTATTTGCAAGATATGATTATTGATATATGCATATTTCACATTTTTCCCATGATATTGGACACATTATGAATAGCAGACAAGGTACGACAGTCATCCACCATTTATGCAAAACTGTCCTCAAAATGTCCTTTGATGTATATCAATATGTGTCTGTTGTATAGGGACATAATGCTATTTGTGTTTGCAAGTCTGAACCGTTTCCATGATATAAATGCCTGCTAGAATATAAATATAATGAGTATAGAATTGTTTTAATACCATACCGTTCGTGTGGCAGAATTAAGATATCACGTGGTTTATTAAGACCTTCTAGAAACACTTGTGCAGTTTTATACTCTCTAGACATTCTCCAAATGATGCCCGTGTCCTCCTCAGTCCAGTACACGTTTCTGTCGTAACCATCCCAGGCCAGGCCTTAAAGGCAATAAATGGAAATACAGCTGTTATTATTGTTGTCTTAAATTCTCGAATGCTTTTTCTCTTGCATCAAAGTCGAACGTATAAATAGGTTTTGATAATTGTTAGTTATCGTGATCTAATGTCATTGCAAGGAAACAATTAATTTCCTCTGATTATTGTTAACCTTACCTAAGATTGTTCGACTCGCATAACAAAACACACACACACACACACACACACACACACACACACACACACATATATATATATATATATATATATAGTATATATATATATATATATATATATATATATATATATATATATCCCATATGCAAAGATGTAGTCAAATATGTCAAGCAGAACTGAAGTTATTGTAATAAAATTAATTTGCACTGATCGGTCACTGCAACCTTGTCATCGGACCTTTCAATCCCTAAATCACTATGATTATTTGTCTCTTAAAGGGATACTTACCTTCAAAGCATGTAGTATTCATCTAAACATCAATGATTATTGCTGAGAAAATCATGTTATATTTGGAATAAGTAACCTTAATCTATTTCTTTCTTGAGGTCTGAAAAACGCCCTGTTCTTTCTGTCCCACAGAGTAACCTACCTGAAATGTTTGGTGAAGATATGCTACCAGACGTTCATTCAACTGCATGGAAAATAATCCGTTTTGATCGGTTACGGAGAATTTGACATTTAACCTTAAGATCGCCAAATAAATCTATAATTTTAGGAAACACGCTTGAGCCCTAACTCCGATGGGGTGAAACGATTATGCTTTGCCCCGATCTTATCCTTCCTTAAATCCCCATATGCTATAGTTATTGAATTTCTGAAAATCACCCTTTAAAACGTTTGGCAACATATATTAGAGTTCTATTTGCTTTATACACTTAAGTCTAAAAAAACTAATATAACAGTCCAGAGGTCATATAACTGTCATTTAATGATATCAAATGACAAACATGGAGTAAATAACCCTCTCAAATAAACAAGGGAAAAAGTAGTTTTTGATTTGTCAGAAGATAGTGATGACGAAATACTAAAATAAAAGCAACCCAGTGTTTGATGAAGGTATACGAAGCAGAAATAATAATAATAATAATAATAATAATAATAACTAGAAGATGACTCATTTAGTCAAAAACAACTCTATTCTCCCTCAAAGGTCTCTAAAGAAAAGTATAACAATCTGCTTCATACAAAACTAATAGCAATTACTCTTTATTTTAAGATGAATTTAGTATAATTTATACTATTTTACATTACATCTCGTCTTAAACGAAGTAATATTGATAAGAATTTTACATGCAGTGGAGGCTTGTTCCATAGAACTGTATCAGAGTATTGAAGCGTTTCTTAAATTGCTCTGTTCAAGGTTTTGGTGGATGAAAGTTTCCATGTGCTGTTTATCTCAACTGGTATCGTCTTGAAAAATCCCTGAGTAAATCATGAGAATACTTCTGGTACAGATCCGTGTGTACATTGATACAAAATAATTGCCTTGTAAAATTCAATTATTTCATTTATTGCAAACCACTTTAGTTCAATAAATTGTAATTTGTATAAATAATCAAAAGATGCGTCTAAAATAATGTATTCCGCCCTTTTATGAAGTTATAAATCTTTTCAAGTTTAGATTTTACAAAGTTGCCGGACACAGTTGAGGAATAAATCCGATGTTGGAATAATTTATGAATTTTGTCACAGAATGTGAGTTTCTTAAGGCAAATATTTCTTAATTCTACTAAGTAGGCCAACTTTGAAAGACAGTGCTGTACAGTGCTTGTCACTATGGTAAACTCATTATAAATTATTATCTACAGACAGACCTTATAATTTTAATGTTGACGATTTAACGTCTGATAATGTTGGGTCCCCTAACTTATGTAGTTTTGTGATGTAACCACAATCGTACATTTTTATTTACTAGCTTTGATTATCATCGTTGTGCCAAACTTTGATCCCTGATAAGGCCTGAGTCTATTCTTATTTGGAAAACTTCAGCATCTAAACTAGATTTACTCAATTGTATCATCAACAAACAAATCTGTATTTATGGATGCATTATTTAATGAAAGGTCCTTTTGATATAGAAGAGATTTGAGATGGATCTCTGAATGAATTGTGCTAGTTTGTGAGCTAATATTGCCAATGGTGACTTGTTGAGACAGTTGGTTTAGGCATGATCAAAACTAATTTCAATAATTATTATTAAACCTGTAACATGTCAACGTTGGCTGCAGAATTTCAAAATCAAATAAAAAAAGGCTTTCTTGAAGTAAAAAAAAAAACAATCCAAGTCAAAGAATGATTAATCATTTTTTGAAGCCAAAGAGCTCTTAATTTTGTTCCATATAATATGAATCATATTTTCCAAATTCTGCCTTATCAAATAAAAAATATGTTTTAACAATCTCATAGACCGTCACAGCTATTTGCTTTTCAAATACGTTGGATAACATGGGTACAATGCATATTGGTCTGCTGTTCCATGGATTATCCTTTCTCCTTTCAACAATATAGATGTAACCTTTTTACGTTACAAGATACCACTCATTATACTTACGCTTATAATATGCGTTAATGACTTTGTTATTACTGGTGTAGTAATTGTAAGAATTTGTGGACCGATGTCATCCAGTGTAGAGGATTTATTTACTAAACGTTTTGAGAATATAAAAATTCAAAGTTAAATTTCATAAACGTTGTTATTGAAAAATATTAATAATGAGGAAGTTTACCTCTAAGAATTGTAGAAAGCCATTAAACTCAATTGGGATGTTATTCTGGATCTGACTACAATTACTGGAG
Source organism: Megalonaias nervosa (assembly GCA_016617855.1). NCBI lineage: Eukaryota > Metazoa > Mollusca > Bivalvia > Unionida > Unionidae > Megalonaias > Megalonaias nervosa. Next base: position 1,693 of record JAECUM010009721.1, on the reverse strand, counting down.
ATGCTTGTGAAGACATTACTGGATATGTTAACGAAAAGCCTGCAATCAGGTTCATAAACAAGTGGAGAAAAATAATAGAAACCATTGCATGCTATTTCAGCTTGGTCGTTCTTGTACTTGAAATGAATCTACCGAAAGTATATTGGGCAAATGTTTCAGATCTCAGATTCTGGCCACTACAGAACATTTTCGCAAATATTACTGGTCATCTGTGGCAATTAAGTATAATCATAGGTTTATATATACAGTAAATATGAAGTGATCAGCAATCCTTTGTTCTCCATGTTGATCTTTGTCCACATAGTCTAAATACCTCTGTAACTTTATATCCTTATTCATAACACATAACATTATAAAATTGTATATATGGACTTTAAAAATAAGATAAACTTATAATTTAAACTGAATGACTTAGTTTGCGTCGGATGATTTTGGGTATTTTACAAGTATTTCAAGAGAAGTGATCTGAAAATTTAATCAAGGTGAGACTGCAAATCGGACATAAATCAATCTTAGCAAAATAGACAGACGGACGAACTAAAAGAAAATCTACAAAAGTATAAGCTTCCGCCTTATAATTCAAAACCCTTAGTTCTATTTTATCGCTATAAATATCGATAAATGACAACTCAACCCTAGATACAATGTAAAATTGGGACATTATACTATTTACATAACAAAGAATTAATATAAATATTTTAAATGCAAACGTATTTAAATAAATGAAATGCGATATTACCACTGATCATTCCAGACTGTTCAGTCAGTCGATGTAACTCAGGATTATCGACGTTTGCCCAGTAAATAGCCGTTTCGTTGGCAATTATGATCTGTCTCTCATCCGTATCCAAGATCATGTATTTAGTACCATTGGTTTCCAGTACACACTTGGGATCGTATGAAAAATACGTTACAGTCCGAATGTCCACGACACATATGCTGCTTTTATTACTAAACATCAGTCCACGATGAAAGTACTCGTTTTTCACTGAAAATTAATCGATCTCCAGGATTAAATTATCAATGTAATGTGAATCAACGATGAATGTACTCGTTATTCACTACAAATTAATTGATGCACAAAATTAAAATATCAGTGTAATGTGAATCAGCGATGAATGTACTGGTTATTACTACAAATTAATTGATGTACAAAATTAATATATCAATGTAATGTGAATCAGCGATGAATGTACTCGTTATTCACTACAAATTAATTGATGCACAAAATTAAAATATCAATGTAATAGGAGGCTACAAAAGACTACTTTGTCATATGAAGTGGTTAGTTCTTAATTCCGCACTAAAGTAATTTAATTAAATTATATTAATGACAAGTGTAAATCTAAGAAGCATAATACACAAACTTTAAGCAAAAGGCCTGCATCATCAGTATCAAGCGAAGTCATATACAGCTATGTAATGTAAACAGCAGTGAAAATGAATTTATTTTAGATAAATAAATAATGGCTGGAATTAAATGAAATACAAACATCACATATTTCATCACTGTTTTGTTAGATGTTTCGTCAGACCTATACAGTTTACCTTTGTTTGCATTGAGTAATAAAGAACTGAAACAGATACTATTATGAATAAATAAATATATACGTTCCTCTTGAAAACAATGAAACCTAGAATATGAGAATGATATGTTATAGCAAACCTTCGGACAAGACATCAGATATGAAAT